>JAOTOM010003859.1:0-150000 GCA_034440615.1 Ashinkailepas kermadecensis
CCTACTGCGCATCTGGTTAACAAAATAGTCCAATCGTAACTCTAATTATGCCAGGTATGAGCTGAGACGTCATTTCCGCTCTGACAGTAAGTGCAAAGACATATTTGCTGTATGTCACTAAGCTAAGACGTTATGTACGCTGTTAATATTAAGAGCTAAGACATATGAGCTGTATATCACTGAGCTAAGACGTCAATGATGCTGTTTTCTACATTCTTCTTTCAGAGGTATATTCTCTCTGCTGTACCGCATTTAAAGTTTACAATTGTTTAACGTTTGTGCATTTCATGTTTTTTAATGCTCTTAGAATGAGCTGTCTCACTGTTCAATACTCCAAAGTTATCCAGGGACTTTGATCCGGAATGACATTTTTGGACAAGACTCACCCCTCTCACTATCTCACTCTATCACCCCTATCTCTCTCTCTCTATCTCTCTCCCTCTCCCTCTCTGCCTCTTCTCCCTCTTCTCCCTCTCTCCCTCCCTTTCTTGATCTATATATATATGCTTTCCTTTCGTCCTGGTTGGATGTATGCACGTCATCATTTCTTGCTTTCCACGAGTTCGAACAGGCCACTTCTTGCAGTCTTGACCATACGACGATGCGTTGCGGATCACAAAGTAGCCAGCCAGCTTGTATATGGTAAAAAATCACTGGAAAGGACAAAGGGCATTATTCCTCGGGTTTCAAGCTAACAATGTTGTTAGATTAGATTGATGATTGTTAGATGATTGTTAGATTGTTAGATTGAACAAATGCAAATAACAAGTGCAATTGCAAGTTGCACAACAAGTTGCAATACGCTGCAACAAACAATGTTCAAGTTAACAATGGCAATTGCAGCGTGGACACTGCTTAACCCTCTGTGGCGGCATGAACAGACTGTCTCAGATTGTGGCATGTGAATTTAACATGGCACCGTGGTGTAGACTCTGGCGATACGAAGTGGGTTAGGTCCGGGATGATCCGGGCTTCTCGCGTGCGTGTGTAGCACCGAAAGTTACTGAGGATGTTTGTCAAGCTGCTGTTTTCTCTTCTTGAAGTTATTGGCCGTCACAAGATTGTCGTCAGCGAGTTCTGAGAGCTGTGGTTCCTGGTTTGGGATCGCAGGAATTAATGGGGCTCTGAGCGATTATTCCCAGTGAGTAAGTTTTGTGTGGCTCACTTGAGTGGCACGAAGCCAAATTAAGTAAGTACGTTGGGAGATTAACACGCATCATACCTACTCGGCAAAGGAAACAGTACAGCTTTGAGCCGTGTTAAGCTATCTTTGTCTAAGCCTGTCTCACCAGTGGGCTAGATTCGGGCAGTTGGGGTAGGTCCACCGCCGTCTACCACGTAAGGAGGTAACGATTGTTCTATTTGCCGACCGCGAATATGTCGGAAACAGACAATGCTAGCGTACGCCGGAATTGCAGGAACGATGGTTCGCCTTGTATTGTGGCCACGTGTGCATGAGCTATCGGGAATGGTGAAACGCAGCCTTCCACCGGCTTGATGGCTGCCGAGCCAACTTCGGCCAATGTTAACAATAGCTGTATGGTGACGTTTTTATGAAAAGTGGTATGGCCGGAAATGCTCGAATTCGGCTGATCTTCCCCTAGTTGGTTGGTTGGTTGGTTGATTGGTTGATTACTTTCTTCTTCGAGCGCATGGACCAAACCTGGTCATTTGGCGGCCATGGTGTTCCCAGGGTTATGTTAGTCGGCTGGTGCACTCCACGTGCGGCGATGATGAGTCCACCAGTAGCCGTCTGGATGCCAGAACCCGACAGCAGCAGCCCCAGCACCGAGCGCGCCAGAGGTGTGAGAACCAGCCACATCCAGAACAGCATGTTCAGCAGGGAGAACACGCGGCGCGGCAGTGTTCTGGAAGGCAACTCCTTCACGCCAGACAGTTGACTGAAGCTGCCCGTCTCCAGATATGACGTCATCATCTTGTCCTGTAGCAAGATGAAGTCAGGTAGGGTCAATGTGGAAAACCAGAGAATATTTACCGCAATCATAAAACAACAAATATATTGATATACCTGCACACCTGGAACCATGTTCGCAGTGATTTATCTCGATGAACCTGCAAGACGTATCAGAAACTTTTTTTTCGCGGACTGTACATTAGCTATGGATGATCTTAAGGGCTGTGGAGTCCAAACATAGCCATGTGGTGAGTGTCACGAAACTGCTAATTAGCTTTGCTTGTAGCACAGTTAGATCGTACGATTAAATAAAAATCTAACATCGTTTGTTAGGCGAATAGCAGCTTTTTGCATCAGAAACCCGGTTTGATATCCGAATTTTGAAGACCAAGATTTGACGACAAAAATGGACACTGTCTTCGGACGCTTTCTCTTCTTACACGCTATTTTTGGCTTAGGAACCGGCTAGTTCCTTAGAAAAGGTAGAGGTTGATGAGTTCGTTACGAAAATGGCCTCAGTTTTATGTGCAACAATAATATTTTGGCTATTTCCGTTCAACGCTTTGATGTAATTTTAATCATGCAAAAATCCATTAATTGTCCTTAAAATGTTCTTTCTCTGCAGGGTAGGAGGGCAAGACTTCTCCCTGTCTATGGATTTTAAGACAAACATTTCACCAAGCCCCATGTTTGGTCGAATTTGGTCATTCCTAACAACTCTGATTAAATGTTGGTAAAGAGGGTTCAGGTCTTGCATATTATATGTATGACACGTACATTATCATTCATCCTTGTGCTATGGAAAATATTTATTTAGGTACCATGAAGTGGATCTCTCCGAGGTGAAGGTGTTGAGGGTAAAGAATCAAAACTTGAATGAAAAATACACAGGCATTTTAGGTTCGAGGTGCTACACATGTGTAATGGCTGACCTAAGGCAGACATTTTTACAGCTATGTAAAGTGTATTCGCTATTTTTGGGTGAAAAATGTTTTATTTTCGCAGCAAAAATTTCGATATTTTGATTTAAAAGAAATCTAACACCAGAATTTAACAACCAATGCTATTCTACACTGAACGGTATGGTAACATGTAAAATCAATACACAAGCAAGGCAGTGGGTGATAATTGGGGTGGGTGGAGTGGTATTCATGCTAGCATGTGTCTCAGATCATGCTTATAAATGGGGAATTATACGAATATCAGATGGCATTGGACCTTCCTTCGGATATGTAATGCCGATCAGATGTGGTCACGGGAACACAATGGTGTTATTCAAGTGGTGTAAACGGTTTTTTTTTTTGGTGGAAATAATTTTTTTGGGGGGTGAAAATCAGAGCCCACTTTTGGAGTTGCTACGAAAAGTACCCTTCAGTTTAGTACCCTGTAGGTCCACGTTCTTGACAGGCATCCGATATGATGCTATATTTTCAGTACGTATTAGGGTGTGAAAGTGTATATTTTATGCCTGAATAACAGGTGGGGTTTGTCGATAGTATCTCTACGCTAACGCCCAGTGGGTACATTTTCCGGAGTAAATGGGTACTCAGAAGGATGTACCTTCAAAGTAGCACTGAGAAGGGGTCGTCATAGCACTACATAGAGTGGTATGCTCTGGTTTACACACATGCGATGTTGAACTTTGTTTTGCAGTGTAGTCCGTCTTATTGTGCCATGGACACGGCTGAAAAAAACAAATTGCTTCTGGATGCTTGGCATCCAGAATATTACCCTCTCCACAGAGGTCAAGAATGTTTCTAAACTGCTACCTACGAGAACAAAACATGCACTTTCTGCTACCTGGGTCCGGCTTAAATGAACATACCCTAAGATGTTACAATATTATATTACATACTAGGTCAGATTGCGCCGGCTACCGCCGGCTTATCTGACCTGTGCTGCTCGCTTCGCTAGCTTTTGACCCTATATGCAAAAAGAACGAAAAGCGCTGTGCCCCCCGCGCTCGGGATTCGATCGACGTACCTTCTAATAATATTCAGACGCTTTACCAGTCCGCCACGCCGGACGCGGGAGGCGGCGCTGAAATAGCCGACCCGACTGAACTGTAACGTTACCTCAAGTAACGTTACCCAGACGTTGGCGCTCGCGTTGGCGTTATTTGTTCCTGCACTATGGTTCTTTTGGGATGTCTGCTGCTAGTTTTTCATTGATATGACCATAAATCAACTAATTATAGTTTAATTTATTATTTAAAGGCCTAGAAATGTATTATCATGTGCAATACATGTTTGTTATGTGCATATCACGCCCAATAACATAATCAAAGCTACCAGCACTTGTTACCTGGTGAAGTACGCGTTGGCGATTCATCCTTCTCTATACACTGACATAGAGACGGGTCTTGGAATAATATGGTTCGTAAACGGATACTCAGTACCAAAATAGTACTGTATTAATTAACCAACCAGTTAGTGTGGAACTGGTTTTTTAGTTTGTGTGGAAAGCATTCGTGACCAGTCACTTCTTTTTTATTTCAATACGTCATGGATAAATTGCTACTTGAGTGAAATATTGAGGGCCAATCTTGCTACCTACCAGCGTAGGCAAGTTGGCGACTTTCTTGACCTTTGCCTCTCCAGAACATTATCCTCTCATTTTTCTCATTTGGAGGTCGAAGTTGCTGTTTGAAAGTGAACTGCTATGTGATAAAGTGTTCAAGATACATTAGAAAGCGGAACTGAGCTATGATGTCACAAGTTTGAGCAAAAGCATCCTCTCTTTATTCGACTATCCAATGATTTTCCTCTCCACATCCATAATTAGAAATTAAAAATCCAACCCTGGCCATGGAACATAGTCATTATGTTACCGACGGCGTCAGCCAGTCACAGCAGGGCTGTCGGGACGGCCCGGCTGCTGTGCGGCCCACTTCCCTGGCCGGCTCACTCTCAGCCCGAGTGGGCGGCTCCGGCTGGTGTCACTCCTGGTCTCCCATGGCGACTTCTTCAGCTGCGGGACGGCCCGGCTGCTGTGCGGCCCACTTCCCTGGCCTGCTCACTCTCAGCCCGAGTGGGCGGCTCCGGCCGGTGTCGCTCCTGGTCTCCCATGGCGACTTCTTCAGCTGTGGCCAGAGACTGGCTCGTGTCAGGTGGTGCCGCCTGACGGGTAGGCACTTCTGTAGCGGGACGGAGCGGCGACCGACCGACCCAAGGCCAGGAGCGGTCGGTCGCCGCCGTGCTCCGGACGCCACTGCCGCGTACGTTGCGGCGGGGCTATATCATAACATCCAGAGTTCATAACGTCCAAAGCTCACAACGTCCGAGGATCATAACGTCCAAAATGCTAAATAAAGTCCAAAAAGTCCAAAATGTCTCGGATAGGGTGCGTTCATAACGTCCACAGTTCATAACGTCCAAGGATCACAACGTTAAAAACTGGCTTCAGAGTGAGCGTTCATAACGTCCAGAGTTTATAGCGTCCAAAAAAGTCCTAAAATAGTTCCTGAGTTGTCCGCTAGAGCCAGCGGAACCCTGGTGGTGAAATCGTGCGGCTGCGTCTCCGCTTGCTGTCAACAGGTGGCAGGAGTGTGCAGTTATTGTCGCATGGTGCCTCGCAATCGTGCTGCCAAATGTGATCTGGTGGTTTCTTCAGGTGTGGATTTTGAAATCTTCTCCAGTTCCTCCAGGGGACGAATACATTTCCTCAGAGGGTCGCCTTCGGTGGGAAAATTCGTGGGCGGGTGCAAGGGTTGCGCATGAGAATACTGAGGGGGCACCTTTTCTTCCGAAGAACGCCTTTGGCTGGAAAATTCGTTCCAAAGGGGTGGGGGAGTATTTTCCAGTCGGACCGGTGCCACCTTACTCTGGGGAGCGGGGTAAAGACTGCCGTGTGACGCTGGGGAATGTGTCGGGACGTCGCTGCTTATAAGTTATCAGCTATCTTGACGGCCCCCCAATGCCGGAACACTGGACTTTGACCATGAGGGGTGCGGTTCGCCGACGCGCCGGGCCGGGCATCATAACAAACGGTTGGGCATAAGTTTGAATTGCATACAGTTCAGTTTAGTGAACACACAGCAAAATGGAATGGGCAATACCTTGCATTCGAATCCAGGGATATATTATTCAGGCATACAAGCTAGGATATCCATTTATCGCGCATTCTTATTTTCCTCGCGTTATTCACAATAGATAACCTCACGGCTTAGGATAAGATACACATAAATTGTGATGTGCGTTGCAAGGAACATGAAAATACAGGAGTTACGCCCAAATAGGGAAAGCAAAACTCGACTCATTTCGCCCGAATATGGTGAATACACGACTAGAAACTGCTTTAAATGGTTCTTGTTCACTCTGGTGGAGCATCATTGCAAAGCGCAGATCCAGGCTGCAGGGTGGGACGCATATGGTGCAAAGGATGCCTTTTGTCTGATCGTATTTGCAAGGAAGAGCCGTGCATCTATGTCGACCCCTCGTCGTTATGTCGTATTTCCGCAATTTAGCGGAAAAATGCCGATTACATGAAATGCATCCATGCAACAACGGCTTGACGGTTATGTGAGGTACTTTTATACTCATTTTAAGAACATGACATCCCTTATTTGTTTGTTATGGAACCGCTCCTGCCCTGTCCGCGAAATGCAAAAAAAAATATTGCGGGGTGTCTTCAAGAAACCTGCTGACGTGCTATTCAACCTGCTAACCTGCTATTCAACGTCAAATCGACAATTGAAAGGACCAAAATACACCCAAGAATTTATATTTTGATGGAAATAATTGTGTGGGGTTATCTGATGCACTGAATCCAGCTGTGCCATTCCTAGAAAGAACAGATCAATGGTCAAGGAGTTACAGACTGAGGCATTTGCCGCCCCGGTAGCTCAGTTGGTTAGAGCGTTGGCCTGCACTGGTCTCCCCTGTCCTGGCAACGCAGGGTCCGAGTCGCTTCACGCGCTCGCATTTAGCCCCCGGCTGGGGTGGTCAGCTGGCAGCTGGCCCGATAAGGCCGGGGACGAGGTACCGGGCGGCCGTGTCTGTGCATTGACGGCACTTTAAACTTTCGGTCTAAATTCTGCCGTTGAACTGGAGTTCGTAGATCGGGTGGTGGGGCTGGGGTTCACGCAACAAGCTCTGCTTAGTAATAGAACCCTGGTTCATAAAGCCACCCCAGCAAGAATTCGGATTCAATTGTTTTTTTTTTACGTGATAGGTCGCCTAACAAGGGTGTCTTTTAAGGTGTTCAACTCAATAAAGAACGATCCGAATTATGCAAACGTATGTATAGGTGAACTCATAATAATCCACTGCATCTTTTGGCTCTTTCGGAATTTTCCTTTACGGGCTATTTCAAACGTGACATCGTGACCTAAGGGCACACGACCTACTTTAGCTTTCGGAACAATCACAATGCGATCTTAAAAAGTGCAAAACTGAAGTTCGATATTTTATGTTCTGAAGCAAGTAATTAATAAACCGCTCTAAATTAGCCATGTATGGATATTTTTGCTCTAGTGTACCATTTCCTATTTTAATGTCTCTAAAACGGTATATCACTGAAATATAAGTCTGTTCACGATCAAGGCACGTGCTGGGATGAAAACGTTGGTAATCTGAGCCTTATGGACTGTTCACACCTAGCGTAATCTCGACGCACTGTCGGAATCGACGCAAAGCTAGCATGGGACCCAATGAGTCCGCCAATTCTGCCATTGCGCCGGCCTTGCTTCGGCTGTCTGCCGAGTCCTACAAAACGCTGGCGATTTCCGAGCGGACAATGTTGTATTTTCTCAACTTTTTCAGCTCGGCGCACCAGCGGCCTTGACGCAAGGTCGACAGACTGCTCGGGATAAACTGCGGTCGCCATATTTGCTGATCTTCGGCGGATTGGTGCCACATCGGCTGCGGTTTTTTCAGCTTGTAAAGTTGCAACATGTCTCTCTCGGAAGATGCAAGCAAGCCAAGAACAGGTGAGAGGAAAGGATGGCAGGTATTTACCTACTTTGCGTTGAAAAGCTTCTTTCGATACCGGAAATAGGTATGATGCAAGTTCAACCAAAGCTTATATTTATATAGAACACTGATACTACATTTTTTAGCACACCATTAACTGGGTATGACAATTTGTGTTTTAAGCAATTCCAAAATTGTCAATGTCAGTTGATCGCTGGCGTACTCGCATCTAGGCGATGCCGCTGCACTTGTCTGTAAACGCGTCGATATTAAGCCCAGTGCGTCGGGATTACGCCTAGTCAGTCATTGCGCTGGCTTTTTGCGTCGAGATTACGCTATGTGTGAACAGTCCATTAGTGTTGTGCTGCAGGAGTATTCGAACACGCGATGTCAAAGGTTAAACAGATATGAAAAAAATTCTACAAATTGTGGTAGTAGACGATTTATAAGTCCTACCTTGAATTACAAGGAGAGAGAAGCACCCACAACACAGCAGCCACATTATGATCACCGATAAATCTTTCGCTCAACCATTTATTGCATCTCTAAAGCTAAAATATATGCGAATGTAGTGAAATATCAGGAAGGGTGCAAACATCAGGTGGCTACCGTGTTTGGGTGCCCAGTGCTCACTGCCCACTCTGGCTGACCGTGTTGCCTGTCAAGCAAGGAAATTTCTGAGAGTGTCTGACGCAGACAAGGTGAAAGCAAAGCTATTTTATGAGTCTGACCAGATCAGCCGCATGTGTCTCGGCAAGACCGACTGTGTCACGGTGTGACAGGCTGATGGAACCAAAAGTAGAGTTCCGAAAAGGCTTGTTTTGGAAAACTTGTGCGAGATATATGATCTATGCAAGGATAACCCTGCAAACCCTCGCACCGGCTTCTTAACCTTTGCCGCCCTTCGTCCAAAGCATTGCGTCATGGCAAGTAGCAGTGGTACGCACTCAGTGTGGGTGTGCACTTATCAGCAAAACCCGAAACTGTTCATATCCGCTCTCGGCCTTCCCGGTCTCAAAGGCCGTGACCTCCTCAATCACGCTGTATGTGGCAAGGAAAACCGTGATTGTATGATGCACAACTGTGAGGACTGCCCTGGGGAAGACGGGGTGATGAACGTTCTAAGGATTATCCTCACGGACAAATCAGGAGAAGAGAGAGAAAGTGATGCAGCCCCAGATGATGACATGGATAATGAGATTAGGTACTGTAAGACGGCTTACATTTTTATACAGCGTTTGATGCGGTAGCGACGCGGCCGACCCGCCAGACTTCAAGCCTCCACAGACCGGAAACCAGGCGCCGCCGGGCGAAACGTGTGAAAAGCTAACTCAAACACGAAGCCTACTCGTCGCCGAAACGCCCACGCACGGTCAACAGCGGCCAAATGGTAGCTGCCGCCAATGCAAACCTTCACTTCCGCCCCAGCCACGCCGTATCAGCCTGACCACTGGCCTAGAGCAGCGACCTCTCTGGACAGCCGGAACCGCCAACCGCCAATCAGCGGTCAGCGGTCACCAGCCGTCACCAGGAGTCACCAGCGGTCCCCAGCGGTCACCGGTCAAGTCATCAGCAACAAAGGAAGAAAAACCAGATAAGCGAACACCTGGTCCCGGCCCGACGTGCGGAATGGGTATAAATACGGCTGCGACGGAGTAGAAGGCAGATTGGACAGAATCGCCGAGAAGCTCGCACATCCAGCAGAATCGTCCGGGAGTCGCTCGCGAGCTGAGTGGAGTGATTGTGAAACGGTGAACTGCGCACGCTTTCGTCGACACGGCAACTACTGAAGGACTCTGCGGAAAGCAAGTGAATACCACGACATGTGAGTGAACTAGAGCAAGGAGTGGCAATGTCCCCGTGAACTGTCATGAAACCCATGTGACCCGTCCGCCACCGGCCCTTGTAATGCATATGTGATGGCCCCAGCCAGCGGTGGGATGTGGGTAACCGTCTGCCCCGGGAAGGGTAAAATGGAGGAGCGAATTGTGGCAAATAAGGTTCTTGTGGAGCATAGTTTTCAGGGTTGGTGGAGTATACCTGAATGTTATATCGTTTAGATATGCATGGTGTTTAAGGTTGGTGCGGATGATACGCGAATGTTTTGTTTATATACATGAATGCTTATACTTTGAATGGAAGGAAAAGAATACATAGCCACGCACACACATTACTGATAAGAATTTAAGTGACGGAGGAGCCGGTTTAAGTGACTGAGGAGCCACGTGGTTCCGGGAAGACGTCAATGAAGAGTGCAGGCCTTCTGGCTCACTGCAGTCAAATAAACCCCCTTTTTTCCATGGGAGAATGAAAGTAACGTAGATCCGCTGGGACCCCACGTTACTCAGCGGATAAAATGCGCAAGCAGACAAGGTGGGAATACCTCTTTCCCCACTGTCCCTCTGCCCTTCTGTTCTCCGTCTTTCTCTCTTTCTCTCTCTCTTGTTCTCTCTCTCTTGTTCTCTCTCTCTCTCTCTCTCTCTCTCTCTCTCTCTCTCTCTCTCTCTCTCTCTCTCTCTCTCTCTCTCTCTCTCTCTCTCTCTCTCTCTCTCTCTCTCTCTCTCTCTCTCTCTCTCTCTCTCTCTCTCTCTCTCTCTCTCTCTTTCTTTCTCTCTCTCTCTCTCTCCCCCCTCTCTCTCCCTCGCACTCCAATCACACGTCAACACCTGTTCCCCAGCACACAGGCAGCCGAGCGGTCGTTGCCACTAAGCCAAGGGTTCATTAACCCTTGTGGAGGAAACAGACCATTACCGTTAACCCAAATAGTCAGTAGTGAACGGGAGTATCGCATGACACGGACATTTGTTTATCAGAGATCTGCCATTCCAGTGCGTTTGAGCGTACAAGAGTAACCGCACAAGATTCATTCATGGCATTTATCAAGAATGAAATAGCAACCAGGCGTTAAATGACGTGCAGCCCTTCCATACTCACTCAGCTTTGAGTCACGAACATTCATCCTCCCATGCTCACTAAACTTCCGGGCATTTCCGACGTAGAGACCAGCGCAACGTGACAGTGCAGGCAATTATTCACATAAGGGTAAGCTTTAAACGGGCCTGGAAAAAGCGAATTACAGGGGTCAGGTTATCATTCTTTCTTCACGCAGAAAAGGATCACGGGTTCCATTACAGGCGGCGACCCGCTTGGTCTCATGGGAGCGAAGAATAAACACGGGTCCAGGGCAGCTAAATGATTGGGGAGGGGGCACACTACACGACTTGAGCCGACTTTTCCTGGGTCAGGAAACAGGGAAAAGGGGCTTTCGTCCAGAAACATATCAGGCAGTACTCGAGCGTCACTATGGAGGAGGAAGAGGACTGGGTCGTCCCAGCATATAATAATTATCTTCTCTCCTTTTCTCTCTCTTTTTTTTTTTTTTTCTTTTTTTTTCTCTCTCTCTCTCTCTCTTCTCTCTCTCTCTCTCTCTCTCTCTCTCTCTCTCTCTCTCTCTTCTCTCTCTCTCTCTCTCTCTCTCTCTCTCTCTCTCTCTCTCTCTCTCTCTCTCTCTCTCTCTCTCTCTCTCTCTCTCTCTCTCTCTCTCTCTCTCTCTCTCTCTCTCTCTCTCTCTCTCTCTCTCTCTCTCTCTCTCTCTTTCTCTCTCACTCTCTCTCGCTCTCTCTACCTCGCTCGCCACTCACCCGCCTAACACCTGCTTCCCAAATCAACATGTCGCCCGGCCGAAGGCGTCGAGTCGAGGGTTCTTGACCTTGGAAGTGCTGCGGCAAATATTTTTCGGGCACTGGGTCACTAAACTATCGCACCACGGGTCTACGAGACTTCCACCTGCTTTAAAATGGTGCGGGTAATGGTACCGAACAACTGAACCCAGGAAGCGGATTACATATGGGACCGGGGATAACATCTATAATGGAATGAAATAGACTTGAGACTCAAGTTAATTATAGAGGACCCCGTGGTCCGTGGTGTGCGTTTTCTGTCACGCCGAGATATGCTGGAGACCAGACTCGTACAAGTAAATTGTTGCAGGGGGAATGTCACAAAGCAGTCACGATGGGAAATAACGTTACCGTGAAATCGCTGGAAACTCGCCCTCAGGCTTTGTACTTATCAGCGCATATATTACCCTTGAATGCCGCGGGCCTGGTAAATACTCGGAGGTCCAAAATACTTAAGTCGATGCAGTTGAGGAACGAACCATTAGTCACTGACCATTAAGTGACCAACGTACTAGTTGCGAATGAGGGATTTAGCAGGGAATAAATTCCGAGTTCGTCCGTTACTTTAATGTAAAAGCTAGCCGGCCAGACCGGACAGGACGAACCCGACTACCGCCTGTAACGGGAAAACGGGACACAACATTACGTAATTAGCGAGGAGACGGCCTGCAAGCCGCCCTTCCACGGGCGATAACTTCCATGGGCCCAAACGTGAGTCTCCGCCCTCTTCTCTTCGGAGGAGACGGAGGAGGGCTGATAGAAGACGGGAAAATGACGAAACACTGTTGGTTGAACCCCTGGGAAAGCGTGCCGGAAAGACTGGATATTCACAGGGCAGCTGGTTCACTTGAGAATTTCTAGGCCGCAAAACCCTCCGGCCTGGTGATCCCAGAGCGCGGAAGGGCATCCCGAGGGTGGTCAGATCCGACGGGATCCATGGTTAAGCTCGCAGGCAGCGGCAACCAATTTTGGGTCGGGATGAATCTGTGCGCACAGTTAGGTAAAAGCCAAAAACGGCTAGGTCGGTATTCCTTTCCCGTCTCAGCTATTCCAGCAGGCCTGGGCCTCTCGATTACGGCACAGACAGGGGAGATGAAGTTTGGCGTTCCGTAAGCCCCCCCAAGGATAGGACAGGCAGGGGATTTGAGGGTCTCCCGACCATGACCTCGGGCAGGATAGGTTAGAAAGACGATAGGGGGACATCCCGACCGATTTGTGGCCCAGGACCACCTGTGGGGGTGCCCGCCGATTGCAAGTTAGAGCAATGCAAGGCCTGGCAAGGCATTTGACTCATTTAAAGCGTAGGTATGTCGGCCATTAATACTCAAAGCCAGCATAAGACCATCAGAAACTAACGGAATATCGCAGCCCAGTGTCCTCGAGCCTTGAAGGCAGTAAAGTAATAGAGTATCATTCCCAACCAACAGTGTCGCGTCAGCCGGTCACAGTTGTGGGCCTAAGCACGGGTAATTCACATTTAACCTTGGGCTAGAAGGCCCTAAGCAACGGTCTGAGGAAGTAAGACTCGCTGAATGCGCATTGCTCCACTGGAAGGGAAATTATCGGGCCAACAATTTTTAATAGAGAGCAAATGTTCGGAATGGAAGATGGAAATGAATGGATTTCGTGGGAGCATGCATGACGTAGTTATGGGTAGTTAAGGACCAGTGGGAGCTGTTGGAACTCTGCATACGCATCTAGCTGTCAGAAACCATCGTTGCCAAAATTTGACCCAGAATAATTACCTCGGCCCTCAATTTGCCAGTCCGGTGACCCGTGGGAGCATGCGGATGGATGACATGGAGGGAAACAAGCGGGGACTTTAACACTTAAGAGGGCCCCGAAGCTGGACGAGGGCCGGTGACGGACGCATTTCCAACTCCAATGTCCGTCCATTACTCTTATGACCCGCCCCCCCCTCCTAGGTCTCTCCAATCATGCGGTTCCTCTATCCCTGGCGCCACAACCAAGCCAGGTTCACTCACGGATGGAAGTGGTGAAGAGAGGAGATTTGACCTCGCTAAATATAAATTCGTGTTAGGATAACGAGTCACGGGGCGCCGACAAGATGACAATACGACGAAGACAAGATGGTATGGCACGCTCAGACTACATCTACTACAGCGAGGACTCGCGGGTCACCGCTCGCTGTGGGCCGCCCCGGTTAGGGGCCGGCGGCACGCCGGAAGCGGGATCGGCGCGGGCCAGGGGAGCCGCCCGGCGCCCGTGAGCGTAGTAAAACATGGCCGCCGGCCGGCGGCCGTGCGGAAACTACTTTCTCAAGGTCGCTCCGAAGTCAAGGGCGCACCGCAGTAGACCAAGACGAAACAAAACAAGTGCCACCATTCAGTGCGACCATTCAGACCGACCACTCAGACCGACAACAACAGAAAGACCACTGAAGACTGACACAAGGAGAAACCCACAAACCCCCCTTACCAACCCCCTCCCCTACCAACCCCACCCCCACCTACCCCTCCCCCATCCATCCCCCACACCGACCCCGCCCCCGACCTCGCCGCCCTACAGTACAGACAGTGGATGAGCATGCATCAATGTGTACTCGTAGAAATAGTGTAGACCAAAGAGGAAAGCATGAGATATTTGAGCCCGCAAACCGTTAAGCTCACCAGACACCACTTTGTGGCTAACAAACAAGGTCAGTACTTCACCTACGCAAAGGCAGAGCACAACACCGACAAGGAGCACGGCCACGGCAAGGGCAAGGAGGGCGAAGCGATTGTACAGTGCGATTTCGGTGAAAATTATTAATTTGTGGTGCCGGATGTAGCTCCAGGCTTCTACTGGGATTCGTCCCTGTGTACGGGGCACCAGTTTGTAGTGCACTGGCGTGAGGACGAGGTACTGTACCATTAGAGTTACTGCTGTACCTCGGACGGCACAAAGCACAGCACCGACATGGTGCATGCGTTCCTGCAATGGCTTATCCAAGAAATTCGGACCCCAGTACCTGATCTCCAAGGATATTTATTTCAGATACGGCAGTGCTGCACAGTATACGAATCAGCATAACTACATCAATATGTGTTACCGTCAGACAGATTTTGGGGTACCCTGTGAGGGTCTTTTTCCGCATCTCATGGCAAGAGCGTTTACGACGGTATCGGGGACACAGTCAAGCGTGTCGCCGCTCAAGAGAGCCTCAAGCGCCCGCTTAGCAACCAGGTACTGACGAAGGAATGTTTGAATATCTGTGACACAAGCTTGTCAACAGCATCAAGTGCATTGTTGTATCAAAGCGGGAGGCAATGAACGCCACGACCCACCTCATCGAGCGCTTCTCGAAAGCCGTTACGGCGAAGGGAACACAGGGGTACCACAAGTTCGCACCAGTGACCCACAGAACCGAAATAGTTCATTAACTGTCTACTGATGCGGCGCGTGTGTTAATGGTAGCTGGGTGAAATGAGACGAGTTAGTGTGCGCTCTGATACATATTTTGTATTGTTATTATCGCAGTGACAGATTATCAGTCTGCATTGGGATTCTGACAAGACATGGGATGATTTGCAGATCTGTAGATCATCACATTGCATTACATTATAATACTGTACTGCAACACCTAATTGTATTGCATCGCATTGTGTATTATGCTACTTCAAGTATATTACGCTGATGTAGACAGCTCACGTTCCAATTCGATTCATTTCAAACTCAACATGTCTCAATGAATGCGTTCGCACCAAATTTGTTCTCAAACAGTTCACGATGACTACACTTACTCAGTCAATGACGTTCATCTTTTCGGTTCCAGAATGTGGGGTTTGAAACACCAGAAAGTTGATATTACAGTGGTTGGCGGAGTTATAATACATTCAGTGCTGTCGGTGAAATATGATCGCACATTTTTGATATGCTGGTATTGGTGCAGAAATATATTGCATCAGGTGAAAAATTGATGTTTCTATTCTTCCTACAAGTGACGATCTAGGATTTCACAAATCACCCTTCGACGCTTCTGCATTTCCAGAATAGCATTGTGACAATCTCGAAGGTCAAACTAGGTCATGTTATCCTAGGTCACAAGTTAACGGTTTAAAAAAGGGCGTGAACAGAAATTTCGAAACTGACACAAGATGCAGTGTATCATGATGAGTTCAGCCATATATAGCTTTGTGCAATTCGTGCTACTCTTCATTGAGTTCCAGGCCTCCAAAGAGTTTGGTGACCACTCAAATATGTCCGAGGCTATAATTCCTGAACTGTTGCTCGGATCTTTCTAAAAATTGCATAGCAGCTGGAATATAGTGACAAACTTACTGTATATGAGTATTTTCCTTGGAATATGAAGTGTAGGCTGTTATTTGGCCCCTTCACTTATCAATTTATCGTGGAATGGGCCACCTACTACAATTCGTAGGCATTTCTGCCATTTCTGTTCAGCCCTTGACCTCACAACGAGTTAGAAAACTTGTGCAATATAACACTCTATCAGATGACTAACATTATCATTCCCTCACGTGCCGCGAAAGTCAAAAGGCTTGTATTTCAATAACATGCCGTTCTAAACACATCATAACAGGCCACAATAAACTAGCACCAAAACAACCATGCATGTCTAATTTAAAACGGATATGTAGAGTTTTAGGGACAAAACACTATTGTTATGTTTTACTCCGAAATATAAAATATAGAACTTTATTTCTGCACTTTTTAAAATCGCACTGTGACTGTCCCGAATGTTAAATTAGGTCATTTAAGTCATGATGTCACGATTTCAAAAAACCCGTAAGCGAAAATTTAGCAAAAACCAAAGTATGCAGTGGAATGTTGTGAGTTGACCGATATATGCTTTTGCATAATTCGGTTTGTTCTTCATTGTACTAAGGACCTCAAAATACACCATTGTTAGGTGGTATCTCAGAAATGCCAGAGGCTATAGCTCCTTGACCATTGATCTGATCTTTCTAAAAACGGCATGGCTGGATTCAGTGCATCAGATAACCCAACACAATTATTTTAATCAAAATATAAAATATTGGGTGTTATGCTCCTGTCGATTTGTTGTGGATGGGCCTGCTGTAGATTCAGCCATGTCGAGACAAAAAGTTGGCATTATAACACCAAATGTACATGAAAGCTGTGAACAGCCACCAAGTTTCGTGTAGCTACTCCTAATAGCAATTGGGATTGAAAAGCATGAAGAAGGGAGTGGGACTAAATCAGCATCATAGGAAATCAGGGTAAGACAAGGCAAAGTATATGCTTTTGTTAGCACGGGAGAAATATCGGAAACATTGACATTAGTGCACACTCGAAGATGGGTGTTTTGGGCTGCAATGAATCTTGCGCACAGTACATGCGATGCATGGGTTCCCTAGGAATGAAATGGAATATCGCAGTGGACCAAGTTAATTATCGCATATCTGTAAATCTTACCCTGTCCATCCTTGTACAGAAAACTACTGAAACATACCATCCATTATAGGTGAATGAGGCTAGTTCCTCATAACATTGCCCGCTCTTTCTGAACAACATTGGTTTTGGTGTTGCAAGTGGGAATGGCTTGCAATAGTGGTGAAATATGTTTGTACGAATTCTTGTGTTATTGCTGTTGATATTGCACAAGTATCGTGCTCACACTTTCAATCATAAGTGCTCTCTCATACAGTGCATAAGTACTAAAGGTGTTCTGGTCAGAAAATTTTCAGATTGATAAGTGTAAATGAGAAATTAGCATTAGCAGTCACCAACCAAGGGGTCTGAACCATCACAACCGACCTCGGATCTGCAGCCATATGCAGTGTACATCAGATTGTCTGCATTTTCTCTTTAGGCCCATTCCACAACAACTCGACAACACCCAATATTATATATTTGGATGAAAATATTTGTATGGGGTTATATGATGCGTCGAATCCAGCAATAACTCCTTGACAGGTCAACGGTCAAGGAGTTATAGCATCGGGCATTTCTGAGATGCCACCAAACAAGGGTGTCTTTTGAGGTCCTCAGTACAATGAAGAACAATCCGAATTGTGGAAAAGTATATAGCGTTGAACTCACAATAATCCACTGCATCTTTTGGCTCTTTCGGAATTTTCGTTTACGAGACATTTCAAATCGTGATATCGTGACCTAACGTAACGCGACCTACTTTAACTATCGGGACAGTCACAATGCGATTTGAAAAAGCGCAGAAATGTAGTTCGATATATTATCTTTCGAAGCAATAATAAATAAAAATAGGGTATAAAAAAAGAAAGAAATATTCGTTCGAAATTAGGCATGCATAGTTGTTTCTGCGCTAGTTTATCGTGGCCTGCTCTATTATTGGTTTAGAACAGTGTATTACTGAAATACAAGCCTTTTGATGTTCGTGGCACGTATCCCACCACGTGCAAGTATCCCATCACGTGCAACTATTCCATCACGATGAGTAATCCCATTTATCTTGAATTGCTTGAGAACAAATTTGGCGCGGACGCATCCATTGACACATGCTGAGCCTAAACTGAATAGCATTGGATCATGAGGCGTCTACATCGGTGTAATAAAATAAAGTAACAGAATTACACAATGCAATGCAATACCATAATTTGCCACAGTACAACATTATAATGCAATGCAACGCAATGATCTACATATGTGCAGATCATCCCATACCTTGTCAGAATCCCAGTTCAGACTGACGATCTGTCACTGCGATAATATTAATCAACACAATCTGTATCAGCGCGCATACCAACGCGTGTCACTTCACCCAACTTCCATTAACACACGCCCCGCATCGGTAGGCAGTTCATAAACTATTACGGTGCTGTGGGTCAATGGTGCGAACTTGTGGTACCCATGTGTTCCTTTCACCGTGATGGCTTTCGGGAAGCGCTCGGTGAGGTGGGTCGTGACGTCCATTGCCTCCTGCTTTGATACAAATACGAATTTGATGCAGCTGGCTAGCTTGTGCGACACATACTCAAACATGTCCTCCGCCGTCAGTATCTGGTTGTTAAGCGAGCGCTTGAGGCTCTCTTGAGTCGCGGCACGCTTTCGTTGTACCCCTGATGCCGTCGCAAGCGTCCATGCCATGATATGTGACAAAAAGCCACTCACATGGTACCCCAAAATCTGCCTGATGATGACACACATTAACGAAGTCATGTTTATTCTTATACTGTGCAGCACTGCCGTATCTGAAATAAATATCCTTGGAGATCACGTACTGTGGTCCGAATTTCTGGGATAAGCCGTTGCAGGAACGCATGCACCATGTCAGTGTTGTGCTTTGTGCCGTCAGAGATACGGCAGTAGCTCTGATGGCACAGTACCTCGTCCTCACGCCAGTACACTACACACGAGTGTCCCGTACACAGGGACGAATCCCAGTGGAATCCTGCACCACAAATTAATAATTGTCGGCGAAATCGTACTAGGCAATCACTTCACCCTCCTTGGCAATAGCCTTTGCGTAGGTGAAGTGCTGGCCTTGTTTGTCAGCCACAAAATGATGTTTGACCAGCTCCACGGTTTGCGGGCTGAAATATCGCATGCTTCCGTCTTTGGTCTAAACTATGTCTGCGAGTGTACATCGATGCGTGCTCATCCACTGTTTGTACCTAATATAATTATCCAAGTCATCATCTGGGGCTAAATCACCTTCACCCCCTTTTCTTAATTTCCCCCCGGGACCCAAAAAATACCCCATCCCCCCCTTACCAGGGCCCTCCCCCGTTGTATAAACAAAAAACCCTCTTTAA
Source organism: Ashinkailepas kermadecensis (assembly GCA_034440615.1). Classification (NCBI taxonomy): domain Eukaryota; kingdom Metazoa; phylum Arthropoda; class Thecostraca; family Neolepadidae; genus Ashinkailepas; species Ashinkailepas kermadecensis. Next base: position 19,226 of record JAOTOM010003859.1, read on the forward strand.
TTAAAAAAAAAAAAAAACCAACAAAAAAAAAGAGAGAGGGGGGGGGGGAGGGAAAAAAGGAAAAGGGGGGGGAAGGGGGGGGGTGGGTTGTGTTTGGGGGTGGGGGGGGGGTGCACATTAGGGTTCGTCACTTTTCAACGTTTTTCACTTTTTCCAGGTATCCCCAGCTCATCTGGTGCAACTTTTCATGCTGATCAACGTGGTATAGTTCGTTTTCCCCCAAAAATCCGTTTTAAACCCCCCAAACGCGATTTTTAAGGGAAGGTTTTAAGGATTTTTCAGAATGTGTATATCTTGAACCAACCATTCAAAGTATATAAAATTGCACCTTTTCTGAATCGCCTCGATGAGACAAATCCATTGCAGTGGTTTCTATGTGCGTAGGTGACATTTAGAACATAGAACAATTTATCATCTGCCAGCCATTGATCCACATATGGCAGCGTGTCTTGGGGCATCTATTCCGCAAGCAGTATGTAGGTACTACGGCGCGCAATGTCACCAAGCAGCCTAGGTACGCGCTCTAGAGTTATGCGCGATGATTTAAACTATGTTGAACGTGTTATAGTTTGACCTTATCCTGTCATGTTGATTTTAACTGTGAAGCTTGTTTGTAGACATGGAAACCCGTAAAAATCATGATATCTTTGGACCAAGCATCGAGCGCTTCCCTCAAAACAAGCTGCCGACATGGGGACAGACTCTGGCACGTTTGATGAATCTGAAGGAGAAAAGGCCTAAGACTAAAACCGATGATTTGGCGAGAGAGGTAATTGATGAAGTCGGTGAGCTGTGGTATAAAGCCGGCTTTCCCACGGTCCAAAAGAAGCACGCTGTAAAGAAACTGATGAAGGTGTTTGAAAAGCACCAGGGTACCAAAAAGCATAAAGATCGAAAAAAACCAAGGTGAGCTCAGTTCCTTGGAAGAGCTGAGTATTACATTGTTCGACATAGCTGCCACCGATATAGAAGAACAGATAAGGAGCAACCGTCTCCTTTCACGAGAGAAGAAAGACGAGGACATATGTTTCTATCATGATCAAAAGGGGGAAAGAAAATGCACCATGGGGGGGACGTGACAAGAAATACGACGCACAAGTATCAGAAAAACGAAAAAGAACGGAGCGCTCCCAGAATGAGAGTGAGAGCAGCCTCGCTCTAAAGCAATCGGGTGGAGATGAAGTGATGGAAACGGACACTGCTGAAGATGAAGACGAAGACGATGAAGACTTCGTGTGCGGAGCCCGGCCCATGAACTCAACAGTTGCACTGAACTTGCCGAGGCAGATCCTGAGATCTCCGGCTGTCTGCCAGATGGCCGATCGCCTAGGACTTTCATCGAACCAGGTTAGTGCATGGTAAGATAAATATAATCACATTATGTTAGTTATGAATGTTAATAATTTCGTGTCGTCACGCGATTCCTGTCATGTTTTAGATGCCATCTATCAGGCCATGAAATGCGGTGTTCCTGACCCTCCCTCCCTCTCCCCACACTATTTTTGCGCAGGTCGTGGGTGCGGTGAGTGCGGTGATCAAGTCGGCCGATCCGCCCGTGGACCTCGAGGAGTTCTCCCTTTCCGAGGCTACCGCCAGACGTGAGCGACGTCGGGGCCGTGAGCAGCTTGGCCGTAAGATCAAGGAGACATTCACCCCACCGGACCACATCGTCGTCCACTGGGACGGGAAGATCCTGAGGGTAGGTACACAATACATATTGTTAGAAAAAGTATGAGCAATTGGCCGTGACCTGTTATCGCAGCAGTTTCTTTTCAACCTCTGCTTTTTCAGTCAGCTCCAAATTCGGAAAAATTATTTCTTCTTCAGTTCTTACGTAGTGACAGTTGTGAATGGACTGGTGTGCAACTTCTGTTCTGCTCTAATCTACCGACTGTTGCGTTACATTGCATTACAGGACGCCCTGAACCTCCCGGAGCACCGGCTGGCTATCCTGTTGTCCGGCGCCGGCTACGAGGAGGGCAAACTTCTCTCCGCTCCTGTCTGCGCTGACGGCACTGGACTGGCGCAGGCACACGCCACCCTCTGTGCCCTGGAGGACTGGGGCGTCTGCGGCCACGTGCGGGCACTCTGCTTCGACACCACGTCAAGCAATACCGGTCGTGACCGTGGTGCGATGGTGCGTCTGGAGCTGGAGCTTGGACGCCGCCTGTTTCGATTCGGCTGTCGCCATCACGTCCTAGAGCTGGTCGTCGGGGCAGTCGCCACATGCTTGTTTGGCCGCTCAACTGGACCGACCAACCCCATTTTCGACGCGCTGAAAGCAAGGTACCTCACATTGGTAACCTAAGTACCACTAGCAAGGTACACAAGCCCGATACCCATCGACTTAAGTTCATGCCGATCGCTGATTTAAGGCCAGCTTAAAAAAGAAAATGGTTGATTATCCAGCCCCAGTCTGTTCCATGTTGCATTGCATGTACTTGCCCCGCCCCAGTCAGCCGTCCTTCAGATGTGGCTCCCTTCCATCCCTCCACATATCCCTTCAATCCTTTTCAGCTGGGCCAACCTGGATCTGACGCAGCCCGTGAGGGAGATTCCACTCTCGACTCCATGGGAGCGCGAGCAGAAGGAGGCCGCGGCGGAGAGCCTGACACACTTCCTGATGGAGCGTTCGCCGCGAGACGACTACCGAGAGAGCGCCGAGCTCGCTCTTCTGCTACTCGGCGGGACGCCACCTCGAGGCGTCCACTGGCTACGTCCCGGTGCTGTCCACAACGCCAGATGGATGGCGAAGGTGATTTAGATTCGACATCTCTAAACGCGAAATCAGCAGTCATTCTCTCCTCATTATCCATGCCGCTTCCACGTACATACCTGAAGCGTTTATTGCTTCAAGTCCCCAACGCTTGTGAATAGCCATTGTAGCCGACGTGTCCTAAACCAAACTTATACCTGCTCCCGAAATTCGTGAATCCGTGAATCCTTGCCTTGAAACATCCCTCACTGTCCCACAGATCTTGTACTTCGCCAAGATGTATCTGCTGCAGGATCAGCTGACGCACGACCCCGAACTCAGCACTGCCCTCGAGAGAATGGCCAAATTCCTGGCCCTGGTGTACGTCGCGGCGTGGCTCAGCGCCCCGCAGACCGCAGACGCGCCCTACAACGACGCTGCTCTCTTCAACCAGCTGCAGGCGTACAAGCAGGTCGACGATCAGGTGGCGAGCGCGGCCATGAAGGTGATGAAGCGGCACACCTGGTACATGGCGCCCGAGACGGTCGTGTTCGCCCTCTGCAGCGGCCGGGTGAGCGACGAAGTGAAGAGCTCGATGGCCAACAAGCTGTTGGCTACTCCTCGGCCAGAGCAGCACGCGGTGGGCGGCAACGTGCCAGTTGTCCTCAGTGACGACCAGAGTGTGGAGCTGGTGGACCTCGTGGACGAGGACTCGTGGCTAGCATTCAACGTTTTGGAACTGGAAGGAAAGTGGCTGAGTGATGACCCGGCAAACTGGTGCAACAGTGAGGAGTATCATGTGATGTGCGGCTTCGTGTCGTCTCTGAGAGTGACGAATGACACTGCAGAGCGGGGTGTGCAGCTGGTCCAACAGTTCGCTCATACACTCACCAGGAAGGAGGAGGATATGCAGTGGCTGCTGCAAGGTGTAGAGGCGCACAGGAAGAAGTTCTTGAACTTCAACAAGGCATCTCTGAACAAACAGTAGTCTCAGGGAGAGGGAGGAAGGAAGGGAAAGGAGAGAGAGGGTAAGTGAAGGGAAAGAAGGGGAGCTCACAGCTTTCACACCTTGCCATTTCTGATATAGTAATTTCACACATTATGTTACGTTGTTACTTGTGTATGTCAATAGACTGTATCAATTTTACCCGTTTGTTGTTTAAAAAAAAAGTATGTGATTGCATCAGTCCGGCAGTGTGAAAACCCGGTAAAACCTTGGAATTCATGTGACTCTAGCTTCTGATCTATGCCACATACGAACCTGGAAGCCACTGAAATCGATTTATCTCATCGAGACGATTCATAAAAGGTGCAATTTTATATACTTTGAATGGTTGGTTCGAGATATAGAAATTCTGAAAAATCGTTACAACATTCCCCTAAAAATCGTGTTTGGGGGGGTTTAAAACGGTTCTTTCGGGGAAAACAAACTATATCACGTTGATCAGCATGAACAGTTGCACCAGATGAGCCGGGGATACCTGCAAAAATGCAAAAAGTTAAGAAGTGACGAACCCTAGTGCACATGCACACCGAGTGCCCCCCCCCCCCCCCTCCCAAGACGCAATGCTTCGGAAAAGGGGCAACAAAAAAAAAAAGGCCCCGGGGGGGTTTTTTTTATTTTTTTTTTTTTTATTAACCCAACTCACCCAAAATTTAAAAAAAAAAACCTTTTTAAACTTTATTTTTTTCACCCCCCCCCCCCCCCCCCCACACACGGCCCGCCCCCCGAGACACATTCGGGTGAACCAAAAAAAAAAAAAAAAAAAACTATCTTTTCTCCCCCCCCCCCCCCCCCACCCCAAAAAAATTAACCCCCCCCCACACGGGGCACGAGGGGGGGGGGGGAGCGCAGCACCCCACCCCACCCCCCCCCCCCCCCCCTCCCCCCCCCCTGATATTTCACTACGTTCGTAGATTTATATTTTTGCGATGTAATAAATGGTTGTGCAAATGGTTTCTCGGTTATCGGAATGTGATTGCTATATTGTGGATGCCTCTCTCTCCTTGTAATTCATGGTAAGGTATAACTCAGAAATCATCTACTACCACAATTTGGATACATTCCTGACATTTTGTTTGACCCTTGACCTCACGAGTTAGAACACTTGTGCAACACAACATTCAAGATCAGATGACTAACATTATCATCCCATCACGTGTCTCGAACGCCAAAAGCATTGTATTTCGGCAATATACCGTTCAAAATACATATTCATATAGGTCACGATAAACTAGCACAAAAACAATCATGCATGCCTATTTTTAAACGGATATGTAAGGGTTTAAGACCAAAACCATATTTTTTACTTTTTTGCTTTGAAAGATTCAATCGAACTTTATTTATGCACTTATTTAAATCGCATTGTGACTGTCCCGGAAGGTGGTGGTGGTTGGTATTACGACACGTCGACCGTTGAGTCATGTAACGTCGCCAATCTCTTGCGCCGATTGGTCGCGGACGAAGAGCAGCGACAGATGAGACTCGAACCCACAATCTTTCTATTGTGAGACGGGCAACTTACCCCTAGATTACTCGTCCCCTTTTTGTAAAATAGGTCACCTATCCTAAGGTCACGATGTCACGATTTAAAATATCCAGTAAACGATAATTTTGAAATAGCCAAAAGATACAGTGGGTCATTGTGAGTTCACCGATATATACTTTTGCACAATGTAGATTGTTCTTCATTGAATTATAATCATAAAAAGACACTCTTGTTGGGTGACATCTAAAAAATTCCCGAGGCTATAACTCCTTCACCGTTGGCCTGATCTTTCCAAAAATGGCACGGCTGGATTCGGCTCATCAGATAACCCCATACAAATATTTTCATCAAAATATATAATATTGAGTGTTATTTCGGCCCTTTCAATTGTCGATTTGTCGTGGAGTTGCCCATTCCATATTGCGGTCTTGGCCAATTTCATTCGGTTTGATTTGAAAAGCACACTCAAGAAGAGCTAGATTGGATTTCACATGGACGTGTTGTGAAATGCTGGTGCAAAACACTATTTTTCTCTTCGTTCCAGTTGTGATTTTAATTCAGGTTGGTTGTGATAAGAACGTTCCGTCGTGATCCCTCTGCCTTCCCCGCCGATCCTCGATTCCTCTGGCAGCGATATTGACATGCAGATCCCGAGACCTCCGCCTCCGGTTTACAGTTATGTGTCATTGCGGTTGGTTCGAGGTCAGGAATCCACCATAGTTATCAGTCCAATATATCCACCAATGGATTCACCAACAGCCACTCAGGCAATCATCTTACATAGTCTTTCTCAATGCAATGCCATAAATATCCGCGTTTTGTGCCTATTAAACCACTTGTTATTTCCGGCTATTACTAGCCGTCACAGTCGGAACGCAGACATGACTTCATGAAGTACATAGCCAATCGGCATCTAGCGCATCGGTCCCTGAAATCGATTAATAAATATCGGTGTTTATTTAATTATGCAGTTCCTAGTGGTTAAAATATTTGTCATCATGGTTTTCATCGCTTTTTCATTCCATAGAACTATACATGCAGGTTACCAAACAGAGTTTCCTACTTCATTCATCAGCAGCACGGGGCATATGGAGAAGTTCTTGACTGGATTAAAACATTGTTAAGGGGAAGGAAACAAAAGGTAGTATGCAATGGATATGAATCTGAATGGAAGAGTTATGATTGGTGTGCCACAGGCTCCGTTCCAGATATTCTTCTATTTATAATCTTCGTGAACAATATTGAGGTTAGGCTGAGGAAAAGGCTGCTCAAATTTGCTATCATGTCAACCTGATAACAATGGTTGCGCGGCTGGTCCTCTGCATGGACTCACCCGTCCGGTCGGCCGGTCGGCCAGCCCGCGACCTTTTTGCGGCCAGCCGGTCGGCGACTGACGCTTCCGCGGTGCGCTTATTGGTGGGGTGTGGGTTATCAGCGATAGATAACACGCATGCCAAATCGGACGCACCGGGGTGTGCAATAGAGAAGGCAGGCTTCAGCAGGGGAAGGGGTGGACGAAACGCCACGTTTGCCACTGCCACCTGTTGACAGAAAACGGAGACACAGCCACACGATTTCACCGTCAGGGCTTCGCTGGCTCCTCTAGCGGACAACTGAGGAACTATTTTTGGACGTTATTGGACGTTATGAATTCTGGACTTTATGAACCATGGACGTTAGGAACGCTCCCTCTGAAGCCAGTTTTGGACGTTGTGATCCTTGGACGTTATGAACTCTGGACGTTATGAACGCACCCTATCCGAGACATTTTGGACTTTTTGGACTTTATTTCGCATTTTGGACGTTATGATCCATGGACGTTGTGAGCTCTGGACGTTATGAACTCTGGACGTTATGAACTCTGGATGTTATGAATGCTCCCCCTGCACGTCTGGGGAGGCACGCACCATTCGCACTCCCTTCTGCTTCCTCATGGCGCGACTACCTCTGAACAGTGGTGCGGCGCCACTCTGGCCAGCCACTGGTGGTGCAGCGTCAAGCGACGGTCGTCGAGGCGCCTCTGCTGCTGCAGACTTCTACCGGTGATACTCCGCTAAAAGGTCGAGCGGGCGTCGCAGCCCAGCCTCCCAGTGCACCGGTCTGGGTAGGTCCGCTGGTGACACCGACCACGCACACTGTACCGGCCCTTGAGGACTTCGCAGTTATCTGGCGGTCCCGCTTCAGTTCGAACAGCTGCCTGGATATGCGCTGTCCCGCCGATATGAGGCTCTCCCTGATGAGTAGCCCCCGCTCCCTATATCCGTGTTGTATTCACTTCCACTTCCATCCACTTCTTGTAGACGCTGGAGGTGGCGGCTGGTCTTGGTGCTGTCACCATTCGGCCTGTGCAGCCTTCTTTTCAGCCTTCTTCAAATGGTTGGCTAAGATACCGTTGCTCATCACAATGCTGGGTGTCGTTACAACAGGCCGAACATGCTGCTGTTTTTAATCCCTTGGTTGATATTGCTCACGCTTCGTATGCTTTCAAACCCAATAAACTTATTCGGGCCATTTAGAAGACTGTTATCTGATAACTACATTATGTCGTTTTCGGCAGCCCCAGCTGCATGACAGTCCCTGCGCCCGGAGGCTCAGCCAAGGGGGGTGGGGTGGGGGTGGGTGGGTGTCCGCGCCCCGATAGCAAACAAAATACACGAGATCGATGCCGAAATTTTGAATTTTTGTCCACGAAAAATCAACAATTTTCGGCGAGACAGGCTGCAGTCCAACGAGCCTTCACGAAGCGATTATTTCATGGGTGTCAAGTCCCCAAGTCAATTTACTACGTCCCTGTTTCTCCGAACCAGTTTAGATCTATTCACTTTCACATAAATTGTTCCAACCATCACACACGAGCCTATGAGAACTGGTTCTTTAGATGCTGTCACCACCGGCCATCAGCATTATCCACTCGCGACAGCTCGCACCCGTCCTCACCTTGGTGCGGTACAGACCGTGCAGCCACGCTGCTGCCTCCTCCGCGCCCTGGGGTATCTCCGACATGGGGATCTGCCGGATGTAGATTTCACCCTGGACCTTCTTACCACGGAGCACGTTTTCCAGTGTCGGCCAGGCGTATCTGTCCCTGCAATGGAGCACATTGTCAGATGGCTCGAGACTTGGGTTCTTTTACGACGCATTCAACTGCTGTGTCTTGGGCATCGCCATGGCTATGTGGCTGATACCCAAGCCATAACATACATTTGAATATGGTGTATGTTGTGTCCTGAGCACAGCCCATCTAGCGGCCGAGTGAGGAACTCGGGGTTTCACGCCCAGCCGGCAGAGGGGTCATCCGGTGACCCCGGCCGGCCGGCGGGAGTCGGGTGGCGTGAGGAGTCGAGAGCGGACTGGTGTCAGAGCGCCGGATTGTGCTTTGCGTTCGTACAATACAAAGTGCCTTGCCCGCCGCTGGTGCGTGTTTGTGACCCATCGGAAGAGGAAGACAGGAGGGGATAGAACACTTGGCGACCAGGATGAGATCGGAATCGCGGAGGATTGCATACCTGTTCAGACTGGCGGAGTGCTGCGTTTGGGTCGGAGTGACAGACGCACCAGTTGGCGGCCACTGCGGACGCGATCTACCCTCGGTTTTGTGCGTGCAAGTCACCGGGACGAGGAGTCTGATTGTGGCGGAGCCGCCGAAACCATCTCGCGGATTTCCCCGCGACGCACGTGGACGAGGCGGCCGCCATTTTTCCCGTCCGGACGTCCCCGCTGCGTGTATGGCGGGACAGTACTCGACTCGCGCGTAGGCGCAAGGAAGAACGCCGTGGGCGCCTAGCTACAGCGCGACCTGGACCAAGGCCAGTGGCTGCGGGGGTGTGTGGCGGTGCGTTCTGTGCGGTGCTGTGCGTGCTTAGCGCATCTGGGAGGACTGCCGGTCGGCTGCTGTGACTCCGTGACTACATCGCATGGCTACTGCTGCTCTGGGTCTGCCGGGGGTGTCACCCTATCAGATCGGCCATGACTTCGAGCGGTGGCTGCACAGCGTCGAGATCTACTTGGCTGCACTGGACATTGTGGCTGAGGGGCGGAAGACGGCAGTGCTCCTGCACTTGCTGGGTCCTGAATTGCAGGAGGTATATACCACGCTGCCAGCACCTCACGGGGTGCAAGGGGAGTATGCTACATGCGTCTCCAAGCTACGGGCCTACCTTGCACCAGAGCGTAACGCCATCGCTGAGAGGATGGCGTTCCGGCGCATACGGATGCAAGAGGGGGAATCCTTTGAAGGCTTCCTCGCACGGCTGCGGTTGGCGGCAGGGAGGTGTAACTTCCCTGGTGAGCAGCTCACAAACGCGCTCAGGGATCAGGCCATCGCAGGCAGCAGGTCTCGCCTCCAGGAGAAGCTGCTCCAGCGTGCTGCTGAGAAGGGTGATGGGTTGACCCTACAGGAAGTGGCTGCCCTGGCGCGGGCAGCTGAGCAGACGCAAAAGCTGGTACTGGAGATGCAGCAGGCCAATGTGGCGGAATACCAGCCACAACAGCAGGTTCAGGCAGTTCAGCCACAGCGGCGGCCGAACCCAGCGCCAGGTAGGGCCCTGACAGGGGACAAGAAGGCCTGCTTCAAGTGTGGGCAGTACGGTCATTGGAAGCGGGACTGTCCGGAGCAAGCACGGCAGAGCAGGGTCAAGGGTCTGCGGTGTTTCGAATGTGGACGAATTGGACATATGCGTCGCAACTGCCATCAGCAGAGCAAGGTGAAGCTAGTGCAGCAGAGCAGTGGCGAGGAGACCGAAGCTGGCGATTGGCAAGTGAATGCCATTCTGCCCGAAGGGGCGGAGTATGCCAAGGTCCGGGTCAACGGGCAGCATCTGACCATGCTAGTGGACACTGGGTCTCCAGTCAGCATTGTCAGCAACTGCACAGCCCTCCCTGCCCTCAAGCTGCGACCCTGTCGGCTGCGACTGACCTCATTCACAGGCCAGACCATCCGCCTGCGGGGCGAGGGGGAGGTGCTGGTGCAGGCAGGTGGCCAGTCTGTGCGCCTGCGTCTGGTGGTGTCGGACATCGGTCCACACCGCCCTCTGCTGGGACGGGAGTGGCTCAAGGTGCTGAAGAAGAGGGCAGAGCTTGATGCACCTGCGGTTTGCCCAGTGATGCCCAGGCTGACACTGCAACAGGTGATTGAACGACACCAGAGTGTGTTCGGGGAGGAGTTGGGCAGGATTCCCACCAAGGTGTCACTGAAGCTGAAGCCGGGGGCCCAGCCAGTGTACCGGCGGGCCAGGCCTGTGCCCTTCGCCCTCCAGGATGCCATCGAGCGCGAGCTGGACAGATGGGTTAGCCAGGGCATAGCAGAGAAGGTGCAGCCTGGCGACTTCTCTGGCTGGGGCACACCTCTGGTGCCTATCCCCAAGCAAGATGGAGTGCGACTGTGTGCAGACTACCGGATCACAGTCAACCCTCAGCTGGAGCCATTGAAGTACCCGATGCCCACGCCAGAGGCGCTCTTCGCCAGCATCAAAGGCAGGAAGTTTGCCAAGCTGGACTGTCGGAACGCATATTTGCAGTACGAGCTGGACGACAAATCCAAGGACGTGACGACGGTCACCACGCACCGAGGTTCGTTCCGTATGAACCGACTGCCCTACGGCATCAGCGTCTGTGGGGCGGTGTTTCAGGCCATCATGGACCGTGTGCTGGATGGTCTCCCCGGGGTTGTGTGCTACCTCGACGACATCCTCGTCACGGCAGACGGTGACCGTGAGCTACTCCAGCGGTTGGACAGGGTCCTAACGCGACTGGAGGACAACGGAATGCGGCTCAAGAAGGAAAAGTGCGAGTTTGACTTGCACGAGGTGGTGTACCTCGGGTGGAGGGTGTCGGCAACAGGATTGCGCCCTCTGGAGGAGAAGACCAGCGCCATCAAGCGGGCACCGGAACCGCAGAACGTCCACCAGCTGAAGTCTCTGATCGGCTCCATCAGCTACTACCAGCGGCTGTTGCCAAACCTGGCGACGGTCCTGGCTCCGCTGTACGCTCTGCTGAAGAAGGACGTGAAGTGGAAATGGACCGAAGCCTGCTCAGCGGCCGTGACCCGCATAAAGCAGATGCTGGTAACAGCGCCGGTTCTGGTGCGGTACGATCCGGCTCTGCCTCTGCGGCTGGTCACAGACGCCAGCTCAACCGGCCTGGGAGCGGCTCTGCTCCAGGCGATGCCGGACGGGATGGAACGACCAGTACAATACGCTTCCCGGACCCTGAGCCCCACTGAGCGCAAGTACGCCCAAGTGGAGAAGGAAGCACTGGCCGTGTCCTTCGGGGTCAAACGGTTCCACCAGTTTGTCTTCGGGCGGCCTTTCACCCTGGTGGTGGACAACAGGACTCTGTCACGGATCTTAAGCCCTGACCGGGAGCTGCCGTGCCTGGCCGCGGCACGTATGCAGCGCTACGCGCTCCAGCTGGCTGCATATCAGTACCGGGTGGAGCTACGTCGCACCGATGCGATGAGGGTAGTGGACACCCTGTCGCGGCTGCCGGTCTCCAACCCGGCGGACGAGCGGGCGGCGGCAGAAGAGGAGGCGGAGCATGGCAGTGGCTGCGTGCTTTTCGTCGCGGACGAGGGACCAGGTCTGACTGCACGCGACATCGCCACGGCCACGCGGCGGGATCCAGTGCTCGCCCGAGTACTGGCAGCGGTGCGATCCGGCTGGCCGGCGGTGGTGGACCCTGACCTTGTCTCGTTCAAGACTCGACAAGAGGAACTCTCCACAGACGCAGACTGCGTGCTCTGGGGCGGTCGGGTCGTGGTGCCGCGTGGGCTTAGGAGTGCCGTGAAAAAGGAGCTGCACGAAGGACACTTCGGATCCACGAAAATGAAGCAGTTGTCGCGGCGGTTCGTCTGGTGGCCGGGGCTGGACGCCGAGCTCGAGGCGCTGGCGCGCGACTGCGACGCCTGCGTCGCCAGGAGGGCAGCGCCCCCTCACGCGGCTCGGCACGCCTGGGAGCCCGCCAGCGGGCCATGGCAGCGCATCCATGCCGACTTCATGGGCCCGATGTTGGGCTGTAGCTTCCTCGTCGTCGTGGACAGCTATTCCAAGTGGCTGGAGGCGGTACCGATGAAGACAACGACGGCCGGCCGGACAGTGACCGTAATGAGGGACATGTTCGCTCGGCTGGGGCTGCCACTGCAAGTAGTGACTGACAACGGCCCTCAGTTCGCCAGCCACGAGTTCGCCACTTTCATGCGAGCCAACGGCATTCATCACGTTCGCGTCGCTCCGTACCACGCCTCATCAAACGGGTTGGCGGAGCGGGCGGTCGGCACGTTGAAGAACGCCCTGAGGACGACCGTGGCTGCGGGCGGCGGAGTGGACCTCGCGTTGGCCCGCGCACTGATGGCCTATAGGGCGACTCCGCATGCGGCCACAGGGCGTACGCCAGCAGAAATGCTGTACGGCCGGGACATCCGCACACGGCTAAACCTGCTGGTGCCTAGTGCGGACACAGCCCTACAAGAGGCCGCCCAGCGGCTGCAGGAATCAGCAGGTGGCAGGTTGAGAGAATTTCGGCTAGGAGCCGCCGTGTGGGCGCGGTGCTACACCGGCGCGAGTAAGTGGGTGCGTGGGACAGTTGTCGCACGCCCCGGTCCCGTGTCCTACGAAGTGGACGTGGGGCACGCTATCTGGTCTCGCCACGTTGACCAACTGCTGGCGGCGGAGCAGCGAGGCGACGCACCCGCCACGGATCGAGGCGACAACGGAGAACAGCGACCGGCGCGCGGACATGGTGCGCCACCAGGCTGGACACGTGTGGCTGCTGCAGCTCGCGAGCCCGCGATCGCGGCACCGCAGATTGTCCGAAGCAGTGGCGACTGTGCGGACGCCGGCGAGCGTGCGCCGAGCGCTCATGCCCCGGAGGGCGGCGGGGGACAGCGAGTGGTAGGCGCAGACGACGACGAGGGCAGCGAGAATGCCACCACCACGGATGGAGAGCGCGGCCAACGGGCGGGCGCGGAAAACAAGGAGAACGGGACCCCGGAGGCTTCCCGTGGCGTCGGCGACCGCAGCAGCAGTGCGGCAGGTGGCGACAGACGTGACGCAAGCAGCGGTGCTGGCGGCTGGAGCCGCTCGGCCTACGGCGCTGACGCTGGTGGCCGTGCAGTTGATGCGGAGAGCGGTGGAGCGGCGATGCCGATAGCCGCCAATGCGAGTGCCGCCGGCGGGATCGCGCGTGGTGCCGCGGTATCGGTGGGAACGGGCGTCCCACTGCCTCGGCGATCGGACAGGGCCACGCGAACGCCCAAACGTCTGATTGAGGAGATGTAGATGTGTTTAAGGGGGGTGGGGTGTTGTGTCCTGAGCACAGCCCATCTAGCGGCCGAGTGAGGAACTCGGGGTTTCACGCCCAGCCGGCAGAGGGGTCATCCGGTGACCCCGGCCGGCCGGCGGGAGTCGGGTGGCGTGAGGAGTCGAGAGCGGACTGGTGTCAGAGCGCCGGATTGTGCTTTGCGTTCGTACAATACTAAGTGCCTTGCCCGCCGCTGGTGCGTGTTTGTGACCCATCGGAAGAGGAAGACAGGAGGGGATAGAACAGTGTATATACGCGGTGAAGGGATCCTGCTCACCAGACGAACCAGCTCCCTGACCATGCAATTTGAAAAGCTCAAGGTCCGTGTGTGCATGACAAATATTGCCTTGCGCCAAAAAGTGCATTCGTCCTGATAGGCTTTACGATTGCATCGCACATTCTTGTTATATGTTTTCGGAACACAACCAGGCCAGGGTCTGCATGTAACAGATACTGCTTAGTCCTGCTTTTTCAGACTTTACCAACAAAAATCTTTAAAAAAGTAAAGGGTTTGAAAAAAGTTGGGAGGGAAAAAAAAAAGGAGGGGGATTTTTTTCCCCAACAAAAAAAAAAAAAAAAAAAAATTTTTTTTAAAAAAAAAAAAAAAAAAAATTTTTTTATGGGGACCATGGTGCGATTTAGCATGCGGAATTAATCAATGCAGCAGTAGGTGTAATTGCAAAGTTACATATGCGTGATGCTGAGGCATGCATGATGCATGCATGCATCGTGAATGCACCAGTAGGCTCCATGCATGCATCTTCATGTTGTTCGATCATATGTTCATTATATGTTGTTCATCATATGCTCGATCCCTGCTCAAGTCTAGTCGATGCTGTGATAAGTGTAAATGACGTGAATCCATACCAGTCATCTCATGGAAGGAGGTCAAACGCATTACATACATACACGTGCATAACCACTGGCTACCAGGGGCGGATCCAGGAATTGTAACCGGGGGAGGGGGGCCACTTGTCTGGAGGAGCGCAAATGCGAAAGCATTTGGAGAGGTGCCTCTAGCTAAAAAATTCGATGTGGGTGAGAGGAGGCGGGGCACCCGAGCCCTTCCGAAAGGGCGCCTTTTCTTTCAAGGGGCGCCTTTTCTCTCGGTCTCTGGCTGGAAAAAACCGAGGGGGTGCACCTGAGCCTTCTCTTAGGGGCGCCTTTTCTCGGCCGGAGGGGCACCACCTTACATCGAAGGGAGGGGGGGAGGGGCACAAGACACCTAGTTGTCCCCCTGGATCCGTCACTGCTGGCTACATGAAAAATGAGTTACTTATGAATACAATGCATTTGGGGCATAGCGGGTAAAACATGGGTACAATTTCTTTAGCGACAGATCCACGGGTACCCGGGTGGGTATGAGACCAACCTTGATAAATTTTCCTGGCAGGGAATAGGCACGAACCCGATCCTCCGGGTAGCGAGAGGGAATGGGCTGGCTAGTCCGCCCGTTAAGATCTCTAGTACACAGTATTACCAATGGTCAATGTTTCACAAGAACCGGACGCCTCTCCAAATGTGCAGTTATCAGCATCACTGCCGACACTCAATCCTGAGATGTTCAAACTGCGATCGTCAGCCGCCAACCATGCCAAAGGCTCTTTCGTCCCCTGAATAAATATGTTCCTGATCAGAGGTGCAGTCAGGGGTGGCGTAAAGAACATGAAAGTCTCGACGTATTTTAACAGGATGGACTGGACGATTCTTTTAAATGCAACGTCATGGGCTTGATGCTAAGTTCACTAAGTTTGGGAAACACAAAACGACATGGCCGGCGAGGGGCGTGACATCTTTCGCAGTCGCGTCGCCCATGCTGTGAGCAAACATGGGTGTATCGCGAGGAAACACCGCATGCAACCCAGCAGACGACAATACGGACTGCCATGTAGGGAGACATTACACGAAGTACAACCCAGCAGACGACCACACGAACTGCCATATATGGAAACATTACACCGCAGACAACCTAGCAGACGACCATACGGACTACCACATAGATATACATTACATCGTATGCAACCCAGCAGACGACCATACGGACTGCCATATAGGGAAACATTACACCGCAGACAACCTAGCAGACGACCATACGGATTTTTTTCTTCCATCTTTAGCAGGGGCAAAGTGCCATCCGCTAGAGATATGCTATGTTAAAGAAAGAGTTACTTTAATCCGGCTTATGTGGCATTCGGTTATATCAAATAAGAAAGACAGGAAAGATGAGACGCCAGCAAGCAAGGGACGTGGCGTAAGGGCCGATAGATACATACACATACATACATACATACACAACATTTAGAAGGACACTTGGAGGGTGGGCAGCATCGTAACCTCCGGAGAGGCTCCACCGCCCACCTGCGACCTGAAAAGCGAAGCTGGGGCCCGACGCCCAGGGCGAGTCGTGGGCGTCGGGCCCGACCTTGTATGTGCAGGTGTATGTGTCTGTCACATAGAGATACATTACATCGTATGCAACCTAGCAGACGACCATACGGACTGCCATATAGGGAAACATTACACCGCAGACGACCTAGCAGACGACCATACGAACTGCCATATAGGGAGACATTGCACCGCGGACAACCCAGCAGACGACCATCCGGACGGCCCTCCGCAAGCGTCCTCCTTTACTCATCACCGCTCATGCAACCTACACAAGCAATCGCGTTCTTTGAAGTCTAAACTGAGTGGGTTAAGATTACTTTCTTGACATGATTGCAACTTTTTTTTAACGCGTTGGTTATTTGAAGTGCAATGTTATTAAAAAGCATTCATTACCTTTAAGTAAAAATACGGTTCGTCCATGTTTGCGTGTCCATGCACACGCAGAAGCTAGCAGTGTCACAGGGAGTTAGCACAAACGAATATCGTGCGATGGACTTCACCAAAAAAAAACCACACGTGTCCGCCACGCACGTGTCGAAGCAAACGGTGAGGTCGTAGATGACGTCTAGTTTGCTACGCATGTGTGATACGGTGCTGACGAAACCCTTGGTGCGTGGCAGCAGTAGGTTCCTCAGCTCTGGGAGACCTTTCTTGCGTGCCACCTCCATGCTGATCTCGTGCTTTGAAGGCGTAAAGCGCGTGCCTTCGCATTGAAGCATCAGCTGATGCAAGTAAAGAACGTTAGGGAAATGACACTCGTCGGCGGGGTCCCTTCATCCCGCGCCGATACAAGCTTTCGTCTCATCTCTACAGCTTTCGTCTCATCTCATCTCTATCCGTGGCTTTTTAGCTTTTTGTTATCGTATGGCCCGGAAATGGCGAAAGATGACTGAACTGAATCCAGCAACGAACCACCAATGCTAATGTAAGGAGTGAACCTATTAGCTGCATCGTCACGGAGACCAGATTATATATGATCTGCTTGAACATTTTTTTCTCAAGTTCGTAACGACAGGAAGGCACACCGGAGGAAAATGTATCATGTGAGTTAATTTTGCGCTAGAATCAGGGGGATTTAGATTTAATGCTAACTCGTTTTTAATTCACTCCCCCACAAAGTATACGTTTCATAGTCTGCCCGTCCCGACTATTTGTTGGCAGGTGCTTCCCTCAGCACACAACACCCGTCTATTTCTTGCCAGGCGTTTCCATCAGGACACAACACCCGTCGAATCTGTGGATGGGCGAACACTTTGGCGATGGAACCACATGGCCGAAGAGCGCCTGAATTAAGTCCGTTTCAGATATTATCTGGTTTATAAGTAGGTACCGAAAGCTCAGGTGTCGTTTCCATGGGTACTTCGGATGTTACAGCTGTCAGTAATATGGCTGACGCGGAATCAGTTATCCTAGGGTTTAAACTGCAGTAGACAACAACTTTGACATTTGGGGCTCTGAAATACCGAGGAAAATGGTCCTGTTATCAGGGACTCTGAAGTGCATTGGAAATGGCCGTATTGTCTAGGACTCAGATTCACAGTAGACAATGACTGTTGCATCTGGAGTGTAGATATATATATATATATATATATATATATATATATATATATATATATATATGCTATATATATATATATATATATATATGTATATATATATATATATATATATATATATATATATATATATATATATATACATATATATCTATATCTATATATATATATATATATATATATATGTCTATATATATATATATATATATATATATATATATATATATATATATATATATATATATATATGTGTGTGTGTGTACCTTGTAGATTTCTCCTCTTCCAGTGAGATTTCGGAAGAGAGAAGCCATCTATACAGCATTGAAGCATGAACTTACCCAGAATGGGTCGGGAAAGTTGTCGAGCACATCCAGCTGTTTGACGATGTTTTCCCTGTCGTCATCCCAATTTCTTCGCAGGAAAACACAGCTGGAGAATGCCATTGACCAGCCAATGATGGGTACATAACGAAGCATGTCCTTTGAGATGGACTTACAGCTCTGAAACGTATGCATTTCAGAGATATTTAACCGATCGTCAGAATCGCTCCATGTACGCATAAATGAATTGTTTAACTGTTCTTGTACATATCAGTTGACCTGGTACATCGGTTCATGCGTACGCTTCTAGTGTGGAAGTTTATTGGTTTGGGTTTGTCAAATACAAGCAGAACGCAAGTCAGAGACGTAAATTCCAGAAACCTTTAGGACAGTTGTGCACCGCCATCACGTAACAATTAGTGATATTTATGATAAGTTTCCCAGCCTATTGAACACATGACATACCTGCAGTGACACTGGGAGTCATGCACACAGTTTGCCAAAGGTCATGCACGCCTAAACTGGAAGCATTCCTGTGCTAAAGCATCGAACCGCGGTGGGCAACTTCAAGAAACGTTTACACCTTAAACAAGCACGTATGCACTTTGCCTCACGTCGTCTTCCTTTGTGTAAATATGACCGATTTATTCGTAAGATGCAACGGTTCCAGCAACTTTGGAAAAGCGAAAATGATACTGCTCTGACGATTTCGGTTTCGAGAGAGAACGGTTCTGAGAGAAGGTACCAATGAATGACACCAGTGTGTTATTCATACCGATCACTCTACACCAGCCTGTGTCCCTTACCCCGGGCACTTCACACAAGCCTTTGTCACTCACCCCGAGCATTCTACACGGGTTCGTGTCACTTGTCCAGAGCACTCTACACGGGTCTATGTCACTCGTCCAGAACGCTCTATACGGGTCTGTGTCACTCACCCAGAGCACTCTACATGGGTATGTGTCACTCACCCAGAGCATTCTGCACGGGTATGTGTCACTCACTCCGAGCATTCCCCAACGGTCGGCGACTATCCAGGACATCAGCCAGTCCACCTCGTACGTGTGGTTCATGATGGCCAGGGCAGTCTCGCGGCCGAGCAACTCCACCGCATGGACGTCAGCGAAGTGGATACGGCAGTCAGAGCCTGACCACCACTCACCGATAAACAGGACCTCTGCAACGGAACACGCAGCGTTCATGCCAATCACTTGATGGGTCCTAACCCATGTAAGCTATACTACATACTTAATCGCCAGAAGCCCCTGCTAAATTCAGGACACGACGGATTATGGAGTTGACACAAGACGACTGTGAAACAATGACCGAACTGTGACGACTTGATACATTTGAAGCATGACCTCGGCCTCACTATTTGGCGATGAGTCAGTAAGCCAAAACTTAACTATGATGTCAGAAAAGTTTAACTTTTCTTGTTGTGGACTTGCAAAAGTTAGAAGCCAACAACAAAAAGAACAAGTTTATTACAGGTTAGAGTATTACGAGATGAGATTCTGAAGAAAAAAATCAGGCTGGGAGCATCAGCTGGCAACTGGCCCGACACGGTTGCGGACGCTGGAGCGGCACAAACGTGGTGGAGCGTATGCGGTAGCCAATGCAGTTGATGCTCCCATAAACCTTAACAACAACAACAACGAGTATGCGCCGTGGGCGGGGCACGCTCGTGAATGGGCGCTCGTCGTGGGCGGGGCATGCTAGGGATAGCTAGAAGATAGATATCGGAATAATTAGCCACATCCTCACAATTAACAAACCGATGTCATGTGAAGCATGAAGCTTTTGTGCTCATGCTCACAATCGGCAAACCAATGTCACAAAATATGGAGTTTGTGTGGCATCAGTTTGTCAATTGTGAAGGTCCATACTTACGAGAATGCTGCATACACACTTTACGATCTCGACCATCCGTCTTAGTTCGAAAATAGTTCGAGTTCTGCCGAAAGTTAGAATCTTCTGATTGGAGAGCGGCCTGCGATTCTTCACATTAGCTCCGTGTAGCATGCGAAGGGATCGTTCCGATCCCGTCGGCATCACACGTTCGGAGGACATTTAATAAGGAAAGGAACGTAGAACGTAACACAAGGCGTGTATCAAGCTCAAGCAGCCCATCACACGTTCGGAGGACATTTAATAAGGGAAGGAACGTAGAACGTAACACAAGGCGTGTATCAAGCTCAATGCAAAGAAAGAAACGTACGGCGTAGTTGATGTACGGGACCGTAAGGCATGCTGCATCCACAAGCCTTAATACTTCATCACCAGAAGCCCCTGCTAAATTCAGGGCACGGTGCGTTATGGAGTTAACACAAGACGTCTCTGAAACTTTGACTGAACAGTGACGACTTGATACATATTAAGCATGAGCTCACCCTCGTTCTTTGGCGATAAGTCAGTAAGCCAAAATTTAACTCTGGTGTTAGAAGTTTGAATCCACAACAAAAAAGAACAAGTTTGTTACAGGTAATCTGCTGCACACAAAGCAGGTATAGGTACAGGTACAGATAATCTGCTGAACACAATGCAGGTACAGATACAGGTAATCTGGTGCACACACAGCGGTGCGGGGATACTCACGAGAACAAATCGAGTAGTTCAGATAGTAGTTGATCTTCTTGAACAGCCTGTCACTAAATGGATTGAGAGCAACATAGAGAATCAGCTGGATGCAGTTGATGCACAGACCAGAGATAACGATTGTGGTAGCTAGGCATAATGGTACCACTGGCAGCTTCTTGATGTGAACGAGAATCCACGACATTGTCAGATATGCTCTGGAAAACATAGTCATTATCTCGGTATCGCATGGTACCGTGAACACAGTTTTTAAAAGGAAGAGCTAATTTTGTATTCAGCTAGGTCAATAGCCTAATCTAGTTCGGCAATTGAAAGTCAACAGTAAAAATAAAAATACGAACTTCACCTTAAGTGTTCATTTTACCTTAACCTTATCTTGACCGTACATGTTATGCACATGCTTGCAGTTTGGTTCGAATTCACATTAAAATACAGGATTAATAAATTGTCGTTCGTTGTGGGGTATTTATTCCAATACGATTTATTTAGTGTTCCAATATTATTCCGAAATTGGATGTAGATGTGGTAGGATGAATTAGCATCCATCCTATTGCATTGTGAGATATTTTCATTAAATCCGCGCAGATATGTATGTTCAGTTATCATTTTTCGCCAAGTGTGCATAATGCTACCATTACAATTCCGCTAGGTGCCTCCACTGAACGCTACTACAATTTGGCAGATGCGTAGAAACGCCTGAACTGTCACCCATTTAGCGCATGTTGCCAGTCGGCCCATCCGCGTGTTTGTGTGCCATCCCCTGCAATTTCGCCCCTCAATCGAGTTAGAGCCGCATAAATAATTTTTTTTAAACAACGACTGATGTTTACGAGACAAATAAAAAAACTAACACTTGCGACTTGTAGTGACCTTCCATGCAGGTCAAAGGTGAACATGTCTAGAAAGGTCGGGCATCGGCAGCTTCAACCTGGCCATGCATCAATGTTATTACAAGTCAGGGTGAAGTCCGAGGAGTGTTCCTTCGTGTGCATACGTCAGAGGTGAATCTGAGCGGCCCACCCCTGCCCCGTCGGACCAGACCCAATTGTCACACTCTTCAGACTTTGTTTGTTTCAGCGTTTTCAGTCGTAATTCCTTTGCTCAGGATTTGACCTCATTTACGTTTCGATTTTTAATATTTCCTTCGAAGTGAGCGCCTTTAAAAAAAGAAAGTAAGTGGCGTATGATGGACATTAGTCGATAGTCGATCCAGCCGGCTTTGGCCGAGGGGCGGCCTGCCAGGGTCGTGTATGCGTGGCTCCTATGTTAATTGGACAATTCGGCATCTGAATGCAATGTGATGCATGTCTTGCTAGCTGCCAAGAGAGCGCATTTGTGGTCTTTCCACAAGATTCTTGTGGTATGGTGCGCGATCCTGTGCGTGGAGTATGGTAGAACCATACTCCACCTAGCCCGCCTCTTGTCTTCACTCGTCCAATCAACCTAATATTTATGGCGGTTGAGATGGAGCCATGAACTAAACACATAGTAAAATAACTCGGTACTTACCTGACGTGCCGGTGTTGGACACCTGACAGCTTAGGTTCGTGCACATTATTGAACTATAATTTGATCTCGAGAATTTGATCTAGTTAAATAGCAACGCAACGTCGCAGGTCACAAAGCGGGATACCGTATATTATATATGGTGATATCGTGTCGTATCGTATCGTATCGTATCGTATCGTAGCGGGATATCGTATATTGTATCGTATTTTGTATATGGTATATATACAAAATCGCGGGAAGGACTGAATCCACATGGGAAAATTATCGATATATTTGAAGTTAGGTTGCAGTAAAATGTTCTGGATTTAACATCTTTTCCTAAAATGATTAACATAGGTGAGTCCAGGCGAATGATCTCAGATGACCTTCACAAGACCACCGGTGATGCGATGTGGCTTGGGAGCAACTAAGAACATGAAATAGCAATCAGAGCACAATAGCTGCGGTGAAGCAGACAAATGCTATGATTTCTGCAAAATTTGCGAAGCATGCCTCCAGAAGTGATGTAGCTCTGGGGCCTAACATCAACTGATCACTTTCGATATCGATAGCTCCACAGAGGACATGCAGCTTACATTTTGCTTATGGTGGCATACCCTCCTGTGCTGAAGGATCCATTCAGGGGTTGATTCTGATATTGATATCAATTTCACGTATTTTCAGAACTTGTTTTTGTTTAAGTAGCTAAGATGGGGTAATGCGGTGATTTTTAGGTGGGCAGAATGCCTCAAATACCAGTAGTACTTTTGGGGATATAGTATTTCTCCTATTATATCTGGATATGAGTTACTTAATCCTCGTCCGTGCACGAATTGTTCTACCTTCCAGAGCGCAGGGGAAGGAGGTGTTGTTGCAGCTCCCTGACATTTCAAGCATAGAACTAACGACATGGAACAACAACCAGCGTGCTGAACGAAGCTTATGTAATTTCGAAGACATTGCCCCATTAAAGTACAAAACATAAATGAGCATATGATGGCGATGGGAGCAGAAGTTCGGTACAGGTGAAAGATAATGACGTCAGCAGATGCGGCCAATCTCATGTGCGTCTGATATCTACTAGGCTGGCCGACAGCGCTTCACCTACCTGGACGTCATCGCGAAAGGGTCGGCTGCCGCACTGATTTACGCATGCGCCAGCAGGCGAGTGTGTCTAATGTTGATACCGTTGGCCATAGGCGTTGGACGGGCTGGCGAACATGGGGAGGCACAATTGCCAACACTTCTCATTTATGTTCGTGAGTTTCAGCATGAGCCTCGTGGCGTTGTAAATTATAAATTTAAAATGGTCCTTTGCTCTTCGCTTTCTTGTCTTTCACTCACCAATCGCCACCGATGTATAGCTAATTGTATGCTGCTTGTGTCAAGCATGTGCACTGGCTCATTTATAGTAGATACGATGATTGCAAAGAAGGATCCGCAACAATGAAGTATATATTAAAATTGTTGCATACTTGTTACTTGTGTAGCTTCAAATAACACGCCTAAAAACTAGCATTTGACAATAGAATTGATGCAAGCATGTCAGCGGTGCGCCTTTTGCAACCGCCTAAAATAATATGATGCAATGCCTCAAAAGCTAAGATTGTGAGAACGGCAATGGAATATTAGATATGAGAAGTCTACTAACATTGCCTCACCGTGTGTGTCAACAGATCGTAAAGCAATACGGTCTGCATGCTTGTATGCGTGCTGCAATCTTGTACCTACGTCTCGTAAATTGGCGACTGCACCATCTAATCTAGTTTCTTCTGGGATGCTACTTTTTATTCAAATGTCGGCATGCATCGGAACAAAAGATACAAATGCTGCATTTCTGAGTAACCGTGGTAGCACACGTAACTTAGTTATGCTACATGACATCAAGCTGATTCCGTGCACTGCGTATTTGTAAGTGCATGCATTTAATCTTCCTCCTCGACCGGGAATTTGCATACGTTAGTAATAAATCTAGGAATTCTGGATTTTTTGGTTGAATTCTGCGATAGATAATAAAAGTTTCAAATGTGATCCTTCATTTTCAAAACGTCCATTTCTATGCTAGGTTGAACGGGAAAGGGCGAGTGAAACTATAAGTGAAAGGTGACCAACGAGGCTCCTTTCGGCGATTGTAAAAGGATGGCAACAGGTGATCGCGCAATATAGCCAAAGCAGGATGTCCCAAGGAACTCCCATTTTCGTTTCGTCTTTCCATTGCGTGACCTCTCAACTGCCTGATGTGTCCCCTCCCTTCTGCCATTATGGGTGCACCAAGCACTGTCCATGTGATGAGCGCCGGTGTGCCCCGGTGGAGCCGTGCCCCTGCCGCCACATGTCCGCCCTGGTGTCCCAGTGGAGCCGTGTCACTACCGCCACATGTCCGCCCTGGTGTCCCAGTGGAGCCGTGCCACTACCGCCACATGTCCGCCCTGGTGTCCCAGTGGAGCCGTGCCCCTGCCGCCACATGTCCGCCCTGGTGTCCCAGTGGAGCCGTGCCCCTGCCGCCACATGTCCGCCCTGGTGTCCCAGTGGAGCCGTGCCCCTGCCGCCACATGTCCGCCCTGGTGTCCCAGTGGAGCCGTGCCACTACCGCCACATGTCCGCCCTGGTGTCCCAGTGGAGCCGTGCCACTGCCGCCACATGTCCGCCCTGGTGTCCCAGTGGAGCCGTGCCACTACCGCCACATGTCCGCCCTGGTGTCCCAGTGGAGCCGTGCCCCTGCCGCCACATGTCCGCCCTGGTGTCCCAGTGAAGCCGTGCCCCTGCCGCCACATGTCCGCCCTGGTGTCCCAGTGGAGCCGTGCCACTACCGCCACATGTCCGCCCTGGTGTCCCAGTGGAGCCGTGCTCCTGCCGCCACATGTCCGCCCTGGTGTCCCAGTGGAGATGTGATGCTATCCGTTCATCTGGTGGTGGCGGCACTACGTGCCTGGGCGCATGAAGTGAACAACGTGGCCACAGACAGCTGCTCGGCGGTGACCAACACCAGATGAACAACTTCAGTATGTAGCGAGCAAATTGGTGTCAGTCGTTGAAGTCTTGGTTGAGTCGTTTCTGTACCATGACCTGACCAGTGGTGGACGGCACACACGCCCCTGTCTGGAGGAGTGGCGCTGCCAGTATGCACTCTATCACCACATCACTCGCACGCCGCCCACGCCCGACATGTGATCCGTACCACCACGCGAACGAACCGTGCATGAACACAATCAGATCCAGGAAAGCTAGCCTGCGGCAGCGCGACATGTCCGAAGTAACACGCCCATCATCGTGTGACGGAGTGTGTCGCTCAGGAACCAATAGATAGCAGTGTGGTGGCGGCACCACCGGGTCTGGTCCCGTCGATCGTCCGAAAACAAAACAAAAAATGAGAGGAGCGTTGGTGAGTTTGGATGAGGGTGGACTACGAGAATGTTCGGAGGAGGTTAGATGAGGATTCAGCTGTCTGATAAAAATAACTGTCGACGAACTCAGCACGTAAGCCGTTGCTTGTGACGAGCTATAGCGACAATTTAAGTTTCTTCTTGATTTGCTAAGTGTACCTTTCGAAAGTTGTAAATTTTCGGATTTAAACTTGCAATGAAATCGCATTTAAATTTCAACATCCGCACATTTTAGCTGCCTTTAATATTCCGAAGTATGACTGCATGCCCACTCACTTCTGAAGTATGACCACTCACATCTCGTCCATGATTCAAAACGTTAGTATCATCAAAAGGATTCTGAAAGGGTAGCTGGAGAAATTAAAACCGATCACACCGAAACAAATTAATGGCCGAGATCAAGTACAGGGATACGCAAGATTTGCTTTGCTTTCACTCTCATTTGCCAATCCCATCCAAGTTCATCTAAAATTCCAAGCTTCAACCGGGATGAGATTGGTAGAAGTTTGGGCAGACTTCGAAAAAAAGCTTAGATAATGTTTGATGAAGCTCGTCTGCCCACGGGAACGGGTTGATGAACTTGGACGAGCTTGGGTGAAGTTAGATGAGCGGCGAGAAACATCCTACACCTAAATCCACCTCAGCTGACAGGCGCCACCAAGAGTCTTTTCAGTAAGGCGCTGCTTTTCATTGCATCACCTTTAATGCGCATGTCAACTCGCGTGGTTTTCATTCAGGCAATGTATGGGCTCAACCTAGGTGTTTTTTTTCTGTTAAAAAGAGCGCTGATTGGGGTCTTATCAGATAAGAAATAACATGCACGTTTGTCTAGTCCGTGTGTCTAGCAAAAAAAAACACTTTTTGTTAAAAAGAAAAAACAAGAAGTGTTAATTTATTTTAGAAAGAGCGCTGATCGGGGGCTTATCATATAAGAAATAGCATGTTCGTGTGTCTAGTCCGTCTAGTGATAGGCGCAAAATAACCTTGACAGTCCACGCGCCCCTACGTCAAACTAAGCAAGCAGCAGTTAGTCTTGGTGGCAAACATGGTTGACTGTTCCCGCTGCCGCACAGACCATGGCTGTGGCCTGTATTACGTTGCGAATGCCGTCATTCCATCAGGTAACTCAGGTTCACTCACCTCAATGGAATAGCCACGGGCTTCGTATGGCCACGATGGGTGGGGCAATCACGACGTGCGTGACTTGCCATGAAGTGAACGACAGTCAGAATAATTATGTATTCACCCGCACTGGATCATCCTCTGGAAGACTCAGACGTTCAATTGGGACATTCAAGCATGCCACTGGTCATGACCATAAGTGCTTAGCAGACCATGCGTATGAAACATAGCGCAGGCGTCGAATTTTAACGGATTTTTGGGGGACCTTTGCACTTTAGACTGTGTGACGAAGTATTGCCAAATACTTATAGGCATGCTTAGATAAACGGAAATATCCTTCGTATAACTTTCTATTCGCCGACTTAGTGCACCTCGCATGTGTTCTCGCATCGCACACCTGTGCACACGGGATGTGTTGGGAATACAGCGTACTTCAGCTATTCAGTTATGAGACACATTCACTAAATACATACGCACACGATCACGTTTTTCATTACTAACAGACCGAAAGCTTCTCGCATCGTCTGCGCTTGTTACTTTCGGCAGTTACTGAAAGCTTGCGATATTTGTCAATGGGCAATCAGTGAAATGCTTACCCGGATGCTAAGCATAACGAACATACAGCCCCACGCAAAAATGCTAACCTGAAGCAAGCAGAACTGGTGCCAGCCACCGGTCAAAACGCACACAATGCCACCTATCGTAAGCATACACAATGCCACCGATCCTAAGCACACGACATGCCACCTATCGTAAGCACACGAAATGCCACCTGTTGTAGCACGCATGACTGAATTATTGAGGTCACATGCCTCAAAGTAACCATTTCGTCCAGCTAAGTGCACAGCCGGACTGGAACCGCTTGCAAGAGCGCTCCACAGCCGACGTCTTAGACGTTTTCTGTTTCTGCCTGTACTTTCGAGGTCGTAATAGCCTGAAAATAAAAGAGCATATATGATATACATCAGAACGCACTGCATATCAGACAACGGAAGACCTGACTTCGCTCGTATTCAGCGAGCGAATTCCAAAGACCTCAAGCTAACCATGATACTGAGAATCATGAACGCTCTTGATCAACTCAGTGGATGGCGGGGAGCACGCTGAACGCTGAACCGTCTTCAGCCGTGCGAGCCACAATCCCTACTGTCACAACACTTCTGTTCAGTGTGTGATGCGTGAGTTGCCGGCGAGAGGTCGTGGCGGATGGCCGGACGAGTTTGCCTGATGCCAGGGATGGCCGCCTCCAGCGAGAGGTAGTGGTGGGTGGCCGGACGAGTTTGCCGACGCCAGGGATTGCCGCCTCCAGCGAGAGGTAGTGGTGGGTGGCCGGACGAGTTTGCCTGATGCCAGGGATGGCCGCCTCCAGCGAGAGGTAGTGGTGGGTGGCCGGACGAGTTTGCCGACGCCAGGGATTGCCGCCTCCAGCGAGAGGTAGTGGTGGGTGGCCGGACGAGTTTGCCGACGCCAGGGATGGCCGCCTCCAGCGAGAGGTAGTGGTGGGTGGCCGGACGAGTTTGCCTGGTGCCAGGGACTACCGACGAGGCAATGTGCGCGTGTGACACCCGGCCGTCACCACACGTGTGACGGTGACGAGTCGTCACTGTTGCCCACTGACGACCCACTCACCGGGTGACCCGGGTGGTCGGCTGTGGCTGGCGCGCGAGGCGGCGTGCCGACACGAGCCGGAGAGCTCCGTCCAGCTCACACCGGAGGAGCGGCAGACACCGGCTCATCTCCCCCACCTGACAGGACACCACCACAGCCGTTACCCGCCACTCACCAGAAACGACCACGGAGCTCAAGACGTGCGCACCGTATCATTGAAAAGCTGATTATGTTTTGATCATGAATGCTTTTTTTGGTTGACAAAAAGTTATCGACACGTAACAAAATGTCCCACATTGCCACTGTTTCAGTTCACCGAACTAGTTGATTAAGCCATGCCTAATGCGACTGTCAGATTGGACAAAAACCAACGCCATAAATCCTGCGCAATAGCATCCAGTAACGATTAACCTTCTTCGAGCCACACTGGTTCCGACAGAGCTTTCACTGCTGGACTGTGTTGTTCGCGGACCATGCATTGCGTGACCGGCGAGACCCGAACTGGTGATGTACTCCTGTACAGTGCTGAGGGGACCCCGAGAGCGAGCTATGTGCTTTGTCAATGTATCTACACTCGGTGGCACTGCGACCCCTGTGACATACCTGACGTGGGTCCACTGAAACTCTAAATATGACAAGCAGGCTTTGAGCAGAACTAAAACATACCTGTACCTTAGAACGGTTCCGAATGTTTCAGATGTTCTGAGGGCTTTCATGAGGCCTACTTCGCACACTGTCACCTACTTCGTACAAATAAACAAAATTAGTATACAATGTGAAGCAAATTTTCCGTACGTTATTTGCTAAACCTCTGGTTAACCATAAGAGTGTTACGTGCCTTAATTTGTTTCTTAACTTATTGTTCATTTGCATGTATTTATGCATCTTATGTCTTAATAACTCCACTACCTTCACTGCGGGAGGCTGAAAGCGGTGTTCGCGACTGGACGTTGCCAGGTATGGCCCAGGACCTGAACCATAGGACCTGGCCCAGAACCTGAACGATTGGTAGATGCCATCCATTGACATGTGTAAATCAGCTTAAAGCGAACGACAGGCTTTTGCTGGGGAACATAACTGGAAAGTTACGAGGTGATGGAACCGCAAACGGAACCAAACTACACCGACGGCCTCAAGCATGTCGTGAATTATCATAAGGAACATTTATATATGTTCTTTCTCCTCTCATGGAAAAGCTGAGCATGGTTCATCTGCTTTGTTTCCCAGCCCCAACGTTGTCTAATGTACACATGGATTTCAAAGCACCTCGATGCTTCAATTGAACAGATTAAGGCTATTTATTGTCAACGGAACCATTTTCGTATTGTGCTTTCAGCTGCTCTGAGCAACATATTACGCCTACGTATTTAGTGTATCACTTCAATACTTTACACTACTTTACAGTTCAATTTCACAGTTGTGGGTTACGGACACAGCCATGTCGTACAGTTACACTTCACAAGTATGGGTTATGATCACAACCATTTCGTACAGTCGCACTTCACAGTTATGGGCTATGATCACAGCCATGTCGTCCGGTCCCACTTCACAGTCATTGGTTAAGGTCGCCGACATGTGCTATAGTCCCACTTCACAATGTGTTACTGTCAGTCATGTGCACACAGCAATGTCGTCCGGTCCCACTTCACAGTCATTGGTTAAGGTCGCCGACATGTGATATAGTCCCACTTCACAATGTGTTACTGTCAGTCATGTGCACACAGCCATGTCGTCCGGTCCCACTTCACAGTCATTGGTTAAGGTCGCCGACATGTGCTATAGTCCCACTTCACAATGTGTTACTGTCAGTCATGTGCACACAGTCATGCCATGTCCCACTTCACAGTTATGGACTATGGTCACAGCCATTGGCTAAGGTCGCAGACATGTGGTACAGTCCCACCTCACGGCTATGGATCAATCCAACATCTCACAGCTATTGGGCACGGTCTAACTTTATTCATCCTAGGTAATTACTTGTTGTATTGGTTTTCATTGTTGTGGTACAGTCTATGATGCACTGTCGGGCAGTGAGGTCACTGGAGCCTCACCAACATGCTTCACCGTCCAGCCTTGTGTCGTGACACTATACAATCCAGTGATGTTGTTCCGTGGCTTGTGATTGTATTCGTGATTGTATTTTGTTTTACTTCCGTGGGGAGGACAAACCAGTTCTTGAGGAATAAGTTTGCCAACAAAAGTGGGATATTAATAGAAGTCAGTGGGGAGCGCGTATTTCTTAGCAAATAGCATGGAGGGGAGTGATGGGAGGGTGCAATCCATTACTTCAGAACATAATATTGGATAGAATATGTATCTACCACCAACCCACCAGACAATATACCCATACCCCCTGATTTGACCTGATATCTGACCCAGATGTTCCTTGAGAACTTTTTGCATATATTCAGGTACAGCCAAAGCTATGCAGAATCCCTGGTACTGTCCAACATCTCTTCAGCAGAAACTCACCTGATCTTCGACGGAGCGAACCCACCGGCGATTTCCGTAATCCTCGTCAATGTGCGATGGGTAATGCTCTTTGATTTTTTCTTGTATGTTGATTGGTAGAATGCCCGCATTAACGAGCAGCATCAGCGTTGCAAATACGATAAAGGCCAAATGTCCTTGCCTCTGCGCAAAGGAAGAACGTAAGTGAAAAACGACATTGAAGCTCACCCACACACACACGCACACTCAAGCATGGAAATAAATAGTGGCTGGATATCCTGCGGACGGGAACGAGTCCAGGTACGTCAGTGAATTTGAAGTTCTCTGATACATGTAGTCAATGTTTCAGAACCGCCTTTGAACCACTGGTAAAACTTACGATATATGTAGAACACCGAGAAGATGAGTCTTCTCTCCCCTACCTCGTGGATAAATCCGCTTTTTCGACCACCGTGCTCCAATCTCGGTTGGTGGTGCATATTGTTTTTCATTCACCAACTTCAAAGAAGCGAAGTCCATAAGTATGCCATGTACCCGTTTCCAGAAATGTGTTTTATTATCAATCTGTCGGTGCCTGAGTATCCACAATAACACATGGAATAATTTGTGAGGTAAATAATTGTTTTAGCGGCGAGCACGGCAAGAAATGATCTAAAATGAAATGAACTACTCACACCCTGTTTCCGGGTCCACCACATTTCCTCTTTTGTGCGCCAAACCCCTGCCCTTGCTCAAGCTAGCGAAGTACCACCCAGTAGTTTATAAGCCCACAGCGCAGTAAATACATGAATATACAAGCGAACAAGCAATGCTAGTAACAGTCAAGAACTACAAGCTGAAATTTCCAAATTGAACGAACTTGAGAAAAACTATATTACTTGTCCTACCTGACTAGCACTACCGAATGCAAGCGTTTGCTTTTGTTCGAATTGTCCCAACTCTGTGGCGAGGATCATCACAAGTACTGAGTTTTGTGAGAACAACAGTTCCCTCGAATTTAATGCATAATATGAACATAAAAAAGATGTATTGTTGAGCCACAAGCTATCAAAATGGTTGCTGAAATGCTAAGATGTAACTGTGGCAGCTAATTAGTGCACACATATATACATATATATATAAAAACAATATATATATATATATATATATATATATATATATATATATATATATATATATATATATATGTATACATATGTGTGTGTGTGTGTGTGTGTGTGTGTGTGGGTGTGTTCGTGTGTGTGTGTGTGTGTGTGTTCGTGTGTGCACTACACACGAAATGTAAATGTAGCAGTCTGCAGTGATTCCAGGTATCTAAGGGCGTAGCCAATTGAAGGGGATCGAAAGGGCCGACCTCCAAGCAGGGCCTCCCAGATTTTCGTGGGGCTCTCCAGGCCTCTGCAGGAGCCACTCATATCGTTAAGCCCAAGCAGTGCCCCTTTTGATGCCTCATCAATGGGTACCACTATTGCCTTTGCCCATCCACGAGGCGCAAAGTAAGTGGTCATCCCATCTCCGGGAGGTAAGGTGGTACTTGCCAAAGGCCTGTCGGGCCCATCAGGCTTCCAACGTGACCCCTAAGAGGATCCAAAGGGGTGAAGTGGTGGCCACATCCTTCTCTGAAGACGTTGGAGCACAGATAATCTACAAGGACCCTGCAGGGATCTCTGTTCGTCCAGCGCGTCGAATATAATTTTCCAAGATGGAATAATTATCCAAGTTGGGAGGGCCCCCAAGATGGGAGATGGGGTGGACATTCTTTTCCCTCGAGGTATGAGGGTAAAGAAGACCCGCCAATGGCACCACATGGAACCCTGACGCCTCCAGAGGGCCTCAGTGGAGCACCTGAGACGATACAAGAGGGGTAAGGGTGGGAAGCCTTGTCTTGGAGGTATGGGGCCCAGTGGATCTGCTGAGGGTAAAAACGTCCTAACCCAACGCAAAACTAGTTATTTGTTACGCATTGCTTAGGAGACCGCCAAAGTACCGATGCCCTCCATCAGGCCACCGTTCCCCTCCCCTTGAACGAATTCTGGCTACGCCCTTGCATGTGGCCAGCCGCGATGCGACCATGCGCTGGATAAACAGTAATGAGTGAGTGTTGTATATAGCACGCCGCACACACAGCTGCTATTGCACAGTTGGTGAACACCGCAGTCCAAACAACTCATGTTTCTACTGCAAAGTGTAACTTAGCTTAGCTTTCTCCAGACTTTCAATGCACTTGGGGTCACAAAGAGGGCTTCAAGCATCAGCAGAAGCATGCTAAATAAATCGCGAAAATCTCAAATATTCTTCTTAAACTTGTGACCTGTAGCATCATCTATGGCTGTCAAAAACAAGACGAAACATCTAACGTACTTTCAAGATCCAGAACCATGGATTGGCGTCAATTTGGGCGGATCTGCTGTTGGATTGCTCTTGTAGACCCGCGAGAATTTGTGACTAACACATTTTCCTATTTCTGACCTTCGTCCAGAACCGTGCAGTTCTGGGTCAGGGATATGCAACAGTCGTGCAGGTCAGGGCTATGCAACATCCCTTGGGGTCAGCCCGACCTGTTGGTTGATTCCCGAGATAGACAAAGTGCGTTAATTCACCTGCCGTCACCGGCGTCGGGTCTCCCAATCAATGCCGGGTTAATATCGACGCGATCGCCCGGTCCAGACTTGGCGCTGGCGCAGTCCGCGCGCCCGGCTGTGCGAATTGTGAGCACTGACCAACTTCCTAACGAAACCCCTAGCTACGAGACCTGATACCGGGAAATGGAGATATTCCGATTCAGTTTAAGTTCATGACCATGCGCATGTTTACTACCACCATCACGGACCTGTTGTTTCAACTACCAGACCGGGGGATCTGAGACGGGGCAGAGCGACGGAGAGCAGGACAAGGCAGAGGGGGAACAGATCAGCGCAGAGAGCAGGGAATGGAAGGCGACAGGGAATGGCAGTGGGCACGAGCCACCTTGCGGTAAAGAATAGGACAGCAAATGAGTCAGAATGAATTGGTGCGCAGGGGCAGCGTCCAGGCAAGGCCATGTTGTGGTATATGGAAGGGCAGACCAAGGCACGACACGACAATGAGCAGCAGGATGCGGCACGATAAAGCATGACGGGGAGGAGCAAGGGAAGGGGCAGGGCACCCGACACAGAAGGAGAGGGATAAATGTGGAGCAGGAGGAAGTAAAGCGTTGGGAAATGATGGAGAGTAGGGGAAGCAAACAGATAGTAAGACAACAGGCACGCATATAGACGACAGCAGAAGCAGATAACAGAGGACTCGGCAAGGAGGAAACAGGACAAGACAGAGGACAGCCGGCTGAGAAAGACACAGGATACATCACGGAAATGCACCGAGAGTACGGCAAGGCAGAGGCGAAAGCATGATCGGGGATGCGACAAGGCGGGACAGAGTTTGGAAAAAAGGCAAATGTAAGACAGGAAGAACGACAGACCACGGGGCAGGGCAAACCAAAGGGCAGGGTAAGGTAAGTCAGAGGAAGGTTGCAAGATATGAGAAAAGGCGCAGTGAATCAGATGGAACCTGTGCAATGCGAGGTCAGGACACTGCTAGGCAGGACCAGAAAGGGTACGGCATGGCAAAGACGTGGTCAGGACACTGCTAGGTAGGACCAGAAAGGGTACGGCATGACCAAAGCAAGGTCGGGATACTTCTAGGTAGTACCAGAAAGGGTGCGGCATAACAAAGGAACGTCAGGACACTGCTAGGCAGGACCAGAAAGGGTACGGCATGACCAAGGTGAGGTCAGGACACTGCTAGGCTGGACCAGAAATGGTACGGCATGACCAAGGTGAGGTCAGGACACTGCGAGGCTGGACCAGAAAGGTACGGCATGACCAAGACTGGGACAGGACACTGCTAGGCAGGACCAGAAAGGGTAATGCATGACAAAGGAACGTCAGGACGCTGCTAGGCAGGGCCAGAAAGGGTACGGCATGACCAAGACTAGGACAGGACACTGCTAGGCAGGACCAGAAAGGGTACGACATGGTAAAGCATCGGGCACGGCAAAACTGAGGACGAATACGGCGCAAGGCAGGGAAAGACAGATGGTGAAGCAATATCATCAACATGGTCGATGCGCTTTAAAGCCCAGATGGTGGAGCAAGATAAGACGCACATTGAGGGAGAACGATGCCACGGAGGCAGAGGGCACGGAAGCCCGTAGGCATGGAAAGGAAGGGCAAGGTAAGACTGAGGCCTGATAGCGTGGAACTGGCAAAACAAAAGACCGCGAGCATGACGCGGACATGATATGAGAACACAAGACACGCAATGTAAAGACCAAAGTCAATCACATGCATGCAATAGCAGTCGGCTGATAGCAAGTTTGTTTTTTTCTGGCGGGGAGGGGGGGGTATAGGTTTCAATTTGTTCTTCATGATAACAACATGCAATACTCATTAATTATCCCTCGCTGTGCTGGATAACTTTCTGCACCTCGCAGTGTGAGAGCGGCGGTCAATTTGATCCCTCCCTCACACTAACCTTTGTTCTAAGCACAATAGACAGATGGTGAAAGCGACATAGCATGGCTATATCCTTGAAGGTTTAGAGCTACCGCAACATTTTTTTATATCTCTTTTGGTTCACCTACGTCAGGTCAAGCAGGTCAATGTCGGTGTGTAGTCAGTCACTTGTCTCCGCCATAGTCTTCTGACCCTGGTCATACAACAAATGCGATTTCGTGCTTCAATATTGATGATATGCAACAGAAGACTTAGTCTAGCACAGGTGACAAGTACGAATGTCAAAATATTCGATTCCGTCAAGATCAAGTACCTGAAAAAATGTCATGAACTGCCAAAGAAAACAATTGTTGAAAAATATGACACTCAGGAAATGGTAATGAGTGTCACGAAGCAAAACCATATGGCTTCCATTCTCTTTAAGCACTCCTTATAACAAATTCCCAAAGTTGTTTTTTATGGAAGGTCATGCGAGAAATGTCGAAAATTCTAAGATTTTCAAGTCGAATTTCTGAACCCCAATTACATGAGAAAAGACCTTGGCGTGCCAAATAATCCTGGTGTGGGCATCTTAACATCATTATTGTCTGTACTTTAGACTCCAGAACGCCGGTAACACATGCGCCTCTTTTCATGTCATATCTCAATGGCCTAATCTGATATTGATTTCAAACTTGGCACGCTTTTGGTGGGCATAATTCTCCATTGCATATATTCCGACTTTCAAAATATTAATTAGTGACAATGTTATGCCCAAATACATTTTTTTTCAAGTTTGATGCCTTCATGCCTTCATTTGAATCAGATGCTTGACCTGGAGCCACATTTTGTAATACTGCGTTTTTCTTTGATCATTTAGCTTTGCACCTATCTTTCACTTTAGACTGTATGGGTGGTTTACCTTTGAAAAAATTCAAAATGTAAATCTGTGAACAGTATTGAGACGAGGTCGTGATTTCACTTTGATTCGCCCTAGTTCTGATATTTTAAGGGACAGAGTTCTGCTTTTACGACATCCGCTCATCAAGTATCGCAAGGTATGCGAAATTTGAAAGCGATAGCTTGAACAACTCAGAAGTTACCTGGATACATTTTTTGAAGTGGTCGAAATATCCCCGTACTACGAGGGTTACGGGTTGTACATCAGATTAAACGTTGCATTAATTCATGAACACAGTGAAGTAAAATTTGGAAGTTAGGCTATAGCGGGCTCTTTACCAGGAAGAGCTTAGGGTCCCGATTATATGCTAAGAACATGAAACCTATAGTCTTGCAACATATACGGTTTACAAGCAATATTTTATCTTAAGACCTAATAACACACAATCTAGCAATGTAGTAACACACAATCTAGCAATTTAGTAACACACAATCTAACACTTTATCTTGCAACACGAAGTGTAACAAACTAGAACTAAGCAATCATCTACCAATTGAGCCCGTCTATGGTGCCAGCTGAGATTCCTCCCCGACCCCAACGACCACCCTGGCGCCCCTGGCTTGAACCCCTATACAGTTGTTCTTGCCGCGCTCCTCCGACGTCGCTCATCAATATCATTAACCGCTCAGGTCGATTGTTCTCAAATGACCGAGCTACTCTAGCTTCATCGAGTTTCCGTTTGACTTACCCCTTTCAGTGTAACGAAATTCTCTGGGTCTATGTGGGTCTCGTAAAAGTCGATGAATGGCTGCAGCGGAATAGGAAAGCCGGGGAATGACCTGGCTTCTTTTCCTCCGACGGCCGCGTCCTTCGTGCCGTCCGCCATCGCACCTCCGCCCACAGCGACCACCGGACCGCCGGCCACAGCGGTCGGCAGACCGCCGCCCACAGCCGCCACCGGACCGCCGCCCACAGCGGTCAGCAGACCGCCGGCCACAGCGGTCGGCAGACCGCCGGCCACAGCCGCCACCGGACCACCGGCCACAGCGGTCAGCAGACCGCCGGCCACAGCCGCCACCGGACCGCCGGCCACAGCGGTCAGCAGCTGCGCAGCCACCGCCAGCGTCGGCAGCAGCATCGCAACACTGGCACACTGCGCTGTGCGGGAGGCGAGCAGCGACACGGCACACGACTGCTCCGTGCACAGGGAACGGCGCGGCGCACAACAGGTAGACTAGGAATGGCGCGGCGCACAACAGGTAGACGAGGAGTGGCGCGGCGCACAACACTGCCCGCGGGCGAGGAGCGGCGCGGCACACTGCGAGTCGACCCGAGCGGTGGTGGTCTGCTGCGCCAAGTTCAGCAGGCAGCCAAGTTGCTCTGTCCGACGGCGTGGAAGCTGGTCCGGCAGCAGTTGGCCCGCGTGGCAGCAGACGAAGAGATGGTCAGATAGTCAGAGCAGCTGCGCCTCGTGACCCGGACGTGTTCGGCTGGGCCTTGTCGCCGACTGGTCAGTCCAACTGGGCGTCGCGCCGCCCGGCACACGCCGATGTGACGCCATTTTACATACAGGTCATGTGTTGCCGAGGGCCGACTCGGATGTCGTGACATATGCAGGTTGGTTATCCTGGTCGGGTCAGTGACCGGCTGGCCGTCCCAGTTGCACACCGTGCAAACTGATGGCCTACTCTGCAGCCGCTGTTGATGGGGTGCATTATGTATATCGTGTCGCAACGGCGAAGAAGGGCTCGAAAAGACCTGGTGTCTCGTCGATTCACCAGTGATCGAGCAAAGAAGCTGCCCGCTGTCCCAAAACCCCGCCCTCCCTCTCCCAGCTGTCTCGTAGGTGTCCTTATTAGGGCATCTGCGGGTAGCTCAGCCCCCGGGTGACGTCAGCCACCCGGACCACTAGTTGGTTGTCAGCCGGATTAGCCGGCCGGCGCCACTAGTCGGTTGCTCGCCGGAATAGCCGGCGTAGCCCCCCTCCCAACCCCCTTCGGCCCAGCGGTGCTCTCGAGCACCGTCGGGAAACCGACTTGTAACAGCGGTCAGTTTTGATTGTTTTTGTCCCATCCCACCCAATAGGTTAGAATCGGTCATAGGTAACTTTCTGTTTTAATGGATCGGGCAAGCGCTCGCAGAGCGTGACTGCCCCCGCCTCTGATCGATTTTCCCATCCCTCCAAAACTCTGTGTCTTTCTTCCCCTTTTGCACGACAGTTCTCTTCACACTTTTCCTTGCAGCACCCCTTCAGGGTGCCTCTCTTGTCAGCACCCCTTCAGGGAGCCCTTCCCACACTCAGTTACCCCTCCCCTCTCTCCTCAGGGGTCCAACCCCGCACCGGCATGGCCGCCCCCCCCCCCCCCCGCGGAGGGCGGACGCCGGCCGCGCCCAGGAGCCCGGGCCCCGCCACGGCGAGATCCCCCTGACGGGGAATCCTTCGTGCTCGTGGCACGGAAGGAGGGGTCCTGGGACCGCACGTCCCCCTTTGCGGTAGCCAAGGAGCTAGATAAGTGGACGGGAGGTGTAGTATCGGCCCGAACCATCCGGTCGGGCGCACTACTAGTTAGGGTGCGTGACCCAACCCAGGCCAGGGCCCTCCTCCACCTGAGCCACTTCCTGGCACACCCTGTCGAGGTGGTTGTGGCCGACAGACTGAACAACTCCTTTGTGACAGTCTTTGCCCCGGAGCTGGCACACCTCCCAGAGGAGAAGCTCCTGGAAGAGTTGACCCCTCAAGGCGTCTGCGAAGTCGTCCGTTTGGGACGCCCCTCGGCATCGACCCCGAGCCCCTTGCTCAAAGTGGGGTACAGGTCGCTCGCTCCGCCGACGCACCTGTACGCGGGGTACCTCCGGTACCCCTGCCGGCCGTGGACCCCTCCGCCCAAGCGCTGTGGGTTCTGCCAGCGTTATGGCCACCACAGTGGGGTCTGTCGCGCCCGCAACCCAGTGTGCGGCCATTGTGCTGAGGCGCACACCACGGCCCAGTGCGAGGCCCAGGAGCCGCGATGCGCAGCCTGCGCCGGCCCACACCCCGCCTCATACCCCCGCTGCGCAGTCTGGCTGGAAGCAAAGGGTGAGCAGCAGCAGCGCCGGACAGCCCCCCAGCACCGCCCTTGACGCAGAGGCCGGCCTCTGCCTGGGGCCAACAGCCCCTCCAGCCACTCTGGCCGACCCCGGCCGAGGCGGCCGCCCGACCGGCGACCCGTGTTCCCACGCGCACCGAGCGCCCGCTCACCCACTCCGACCCTGCACCGGCCTTGCGCCCTGCTCCCGTCGCAGGTCCATCCGCCTCCAGGCCCTCCAGTTGTCGAACGGCTGCCACGCACCCTCGGGATCGAGCCCCCTCCGCGCCGCCCCTCCAGGACCACCCCAGCCCCCCCCCCCTCCACCCTGCCTCCCTCTCGGGATCAGGCCTCCCCGGCGATCTCCCCTCAGGTCCTCCCATCTCTCTCTAACTCCCCATCGCAGTCCTCACATGACAGTCCTGGCCCCCCTCCGCATGCTCGGGAATCCCCAGGGACCCAGAGCAGACAGCCACATCAGAGTCGTCCGATTATGAATCGGACGACTCTGCATCACCATCACCGCCACACACGCGGCTGCGGGAGCGTGATCACAACCATTAATGCAGACACCCACCACTGAATTCTTGCTCCAATGGAATACGAGGTCACTCATATCCCATTGGGCAGAATTCAAGGAATATATTATAAAAAATAAACCATTGATTGCCGCCGTTCAGGAGACCCGATGGCGTGACAATGACCCATATAATTTTAATATCTTTGGTTATTCCCTCTATACCGGCAACAGAAATTCTACATCCCGCGGCGGCGGGGTCGCCTTATTTATCTCAGATACCCTCCTTCATCGTCAGATCAACCTTAACGGCCGCGGTCCCGCGATTACGCGGTGTTGCTGAGGAGGCTGTGAACGATGATGCTGGCGATGATTTATTTACCCATGCATGATATGCATGTATGGCTGCAGTCGTCATGTTGGACATGGCACGAGAAGCGGTGAAGCGATAACGCACATGTTAAGTATTTTAGGAAATGATCTTCTTTTGTCCAACCTCACCCAAACTGATGAAATTCACTGGAACGGGTGAGGCTGGGCAGACGCTTATCGTCCTGAAACTGGCCCTGGGATGCTTAAACCGTTTTTGCTGTTTCATCCCGAATTAGGCTTAATCCGCGGAAAAAGTTACGTAACACATGCATGTGCCACGCAACTGTGAGTATTGATAACCACTATCCATCTAATAACATGCATGATTATCCCTACTTGGGATTGTGTCAGTGGTAGTAAGCAGTGAAAATTGTCATGAATTCGGCTAACTGTAATTATATTCACCAGTGAACCGAAAGTATTTGGCCGAATGTAAGGAGTGATGAGTGTATCTTATATGTATAGTAATGCAACCCGTAATGAAGTGTATCTTTCGCGCTCTATACACGCAACATGCTATCCCACTATACGTGACCCTCCAGGCCATATTAGCGCACAATATGCTTCACGCACTGAAAGGTACATCTCTAGCATGGGCGGAGAGGCAACAACGATGCACGTTTGCTTTTGTCCCTACCATCTAGTCCGCGCACTACGCCATGTATTCTAGTGTATGTCATAATAGACCTGAGGCTAAACCTGTTTCGAGTGGGCGGGACTCCTGAACTCATAAATCCCGGTGTTTCTGCTCATGACTTTATGAAGACTTTTTCATGAAGACGTGAACTTCCAGGGAAGAAACGAACACATGACATTGTCATTGTTTGCCTACTGAAGCCAGCTCTAGCTTGATATGTTGCAAGCAGAGATGGTTAGATGCTGTCACAACAATTCGTTGGCATTATCCTCCTTGGAAATCAGACGTTACGTTTTCGAGAACTTCGGAGTGGGCGGAGGAATCCACCTCTCCGGAGAAGAATGGTGCTAAAATAACCTCACATATGTAGGATTAAGCAGTATCAGCCCGCTTAAGAATTCAACTTCTGAAGGCCATCAATGCCGTGGTAGACTTCAGAATGTACTGCTGCTGGAAAAGACGTCCCTCGAGAGTGCGCCATCCAAGAATCGTGACCAAATGACGAATCGGAAGGTCAGTAACCGCGGAAGATTTCACTCTGAATGACACCCGCCAGGACGGTGCGACAAATTAATATGCTCACGGTGAGATCACTTGTATTACGTCATAGCGAGAAGCTTAAGGAAAGTCTCTACTTTGGGCTTTTGTTCAGTGTCCCTTTCAAATGCAAGAGCCCATAATTCGAAGTGTGAAAACCGCTGATGCACGGTCTACAGCCTCGCACTTTCATCTTAGTGTAGCCGGAATACGATCTAGGATACGATTCACACGAGTCCATCTGTCCCCTTCCAATTTTTGCTCATTTTTGTTCATTTTTGCTGCGTGCTGAGCACTTAAAAAAGAGGTCTTTGGGAACAATTGTAATGGAAATCTCAGTTGCATGGTCTCAGTTGGAAGTCTCAGTTGCATGGTGCATTGCATGTTGCTTCAGTGGCCTCTTGAAAAAAAAACATACATACATGACAAAAATACTGTTGTAGCGTCTTGCTAATTAGATAAAAGTACTGATGAACCCAGGAAAATGAATGTATCACGTCCAATTTGATCGACTTTGTTTAGTTATCTGCTATGAATCAAAGCGAAAATGTTACATCACCAAATCCGATGATACGCTTGCGAGTTGCTCTGTGGTTTCAGTTATAACGTTAGAAGGTGCGAATTATATTCTGGTAGTCAGCGTTTCTTTTTAGGTAATATCAAGAATCATGAGCTAGTGATATTGATATTGAACAGCTTGAGAACAACGGTGCATATAACTTGCGTTATTTTTCCGTTATAGTTCTTGCATTTCATATGAACCCAGCAGTAAAGAAAAGTGTGCAGGTTTATTAGACACTATTATAAGTACCACGATTATCGTCACCGACCTTCCCATCGACTCACCGGATTCCCTTTGTGCAACTGTTCGAGCACGTCACGTGCAATTTATCAGTTTGGATTGGCGGAGTAACGATGGTGAACAAGTCAAATTGTCCAATTTGTGTGAACTGTTTTGAATCGCAATTGGAATTCAATGTAAATCTACCGCCGGAAAATAATTTCGGTTGCTATGCAACTTCCAATGAAAGGTGCATTTTGGTGCCCACCACAGATCATTTAAAAAATGCTAGACTGAAGAAAGGGTTTTGAAAACAAATTCCCAAAGCAGAGATCTCTCAGACCAAAAATATTGCAAATGAAAGGGTCAAAGCGCACACAATGAACATTCACCAACATGACCGTACGACGACATAACACCATCACATAGTCAACTATCGGGATGCACTACTAGTCTAGGTAACAATGCAATGATTTCCATCCATAAATGAACGTTTTTTCATGGTTTGACGGTGGGGTGGGAAGGGGTGGAAATACGAGATATACAACACTTCAGGAGGTTACATCGTTTACTGACACACACTGCAACGGCGGCGAGGCATGTACATACATCGTACACTCAAG
The DNA here is from genome assembly GCA_034440615.1 of Ashinkailepas kermadecensis. Lineage (NCBI taxonomy): Eukaryota > Metazoa > Arthropoda > Thecostraca > Neolepadidae > Ashinkailepas > Ashinkailepas kermadecensis. The sequence continues at coordinate 61,521 of JAOTOM010003859.1, forward strand.
CTATCGCATTCATTATTGTTATCGAATATGCTACCGACCCCGAAGACGGCTAAGTTATAGTTATGTCGACATCACAGGTGCCATGAAGTGAAAATTGAAAATATTCAAATTGACTAATTATTCCACTATGACAAATGGTACACTATTAGAGGACTGGTTGGCATTCCTGCTAGGCCAGGTTGTGGGTGCCTTTTATACATTCCAATGAGCCCGAAACAGAAGAAAACATAAGCTTGCCAATGCTGTTATGCTTAAACACAGAATACACCGGATATCAATCAGACATAAGAGACCGAATTTCAGCGCACAACTCATCGCTGAATTCTGCGCATGAATTGTGCCAACGTTTTTCGTTGCGAATGCGGCGAAATCCGAGTGGGTCAACCGGCAGACATACACGAGAGCGGTTTATACGAAATGAACCCGATAGTGCAACCAATTTCGGCAAGGAGCATTGGTTTCCATTGCGCTTATGCTGACGTTCTTTAATTATTGTTTTGACGAAGGCGAAAAAGCAATTTTGACGAACTCATCTCAAGTTGACTTAACCGAAGGCTATTGGCAGGAACCAAAATGTCTTCATTCCCCCGTTTTTGTTACACATATGACAGCATTAAGCTGGCATCCGCAAGCCAATTGTGCCGAATGACGATCGCGTGGCTTGTTCACCTGTTGGCTCTTTATGCAACTAGATTACTTCCAAACGGCTCTCCTCCAATTACAAACTGACTGCAGCATTAATGCTGAAGAACATGGCACCTGACCACTGAAAACATGTCATATGGGTGATCTTGAAGCAACATTGTGTCTCCACATGTAAGCGATCGCCTCCAATTATCTTGCGCTGCAATGCGTTAGCTGGAAATGTGAACATTCACAGTAAAAATTATCAGGTTACATTTTTCATGCGTAGGCCATGCCGCAACATTTCTAAGCTTAAATGGTGTTTCTATATGCTCATGAGACGTGCATTGAGCTCTCGATGGGTAAGACATTGAACAGTAAATTCCATTGGTCTCCAAGACTGCATTCCATTCTTCAATCGTTATTTAAATCAGGTTAATTTTCAACATTTTGAAACAACAGAAGCTTATATTTGTTTTTAAAAAAGGCGTTAAGTGAGCTCATCACTTGACTACATTTCCCGACATTTGTCTTTGCTGACGATAGTTGACGCTGAATGCCACAAAAACATAGTATGGTGAAACTGACTATTGCCACCCAGATGGTTCGGACAGGATTATTTCTTCACTTAGTCTGATGGGCTTGAATAACCTTTTTCTCAATTAATTGCGGGGCACAAAGAAGTCCCTCAGCTGCGCATTAGATGCGCACAAAAACACAGAGAAACAGCCACGCACATACACCCAGAGCCGCACACTTGACGCCACTGTGGCAGCTGCTTGTGACATAAATGTAGTGTGACAGCTGCTTGTGACATAAATGTAGTGTGACAGCTGTTTGTGACATAAACGTAGTGTGGCAGCGGCTTGTGACACAGATGCAGTGTGGCGGCTGCTTGTGACACAGATGCAGCATGAAAGCGACTTGTGACACAACTTCAGCATGACAGCTGCTTGTGACACAGATGCAGTGTGACAACTGCTTGTGACATAAACGCACCGTTACAGCCGTGTGTGACACAAGCGCAGTTTGACAGCTGCTTGTGACACAGATGCAGTGTGACAGCTGCTGCTTGTAACACAAACGCAGTATGACGGCGGCTCGTGACCACGATGGGTAACCAGGTTGGTCTTGGATTGTTCTCATTCAGAACAGTACCCTATTGTGAAAATTATTTTCTTCTTTTCTGGCTGGAAGGCTGAATATGCTGGTGACAGCAAGCTATTCCTCTTTAATAAAATGCTTAACGCTTACTAGAAAATCTAAAATTGAGATTATGTTTGGACAAACAGAAATAAAATTATCCTCACCAAAATCCAAATCCCAAATCCCAAATTTAGCTACAATCCTGCTTGTGACAAAGTCGTGTAACAGCGGCTTGTGTCACGCAGTGTGACAACGGCTTGTAACAGTGGCTTGTGTCACACAGTGTGGCAACGTCGTGTAACAGCGGCTTGTGTCACGCAGTGTGGCAACGTCGAGTAACAGCGGCTTGTGTCACACAGTGTGACAACGGCTTGTAACAGCGACTTGTGTCACGCAGTGTGGCAACGTCGAGTAACAGCGGCTTGTGTCACGCAGTGTGGCAACGTCGTGTAACAGCGGCTTGTGTCACGCAGTGTGGCAACGGCTTGTAACAGTGGCTTGTGTCACGCAGTGTGGCAACGTCGAGTAACAGCGACTTGTGTCACGCAGTGTGGCAACGGCTTGTAACAGCGGCTTGTGTCACGCAGTGTGGCAACGTCGAGTAACAGCGACTTGTGTCACGCAGTGTGGCAACGGCTTGTAACAGCGACTTGTGTCACGCAGTGTGGCAACGTCGAGTAACAGCGACTTGTGTCACGCAGTGTGGCAACGGCTTGTAACAGTGGCTTGTGTCACGCAGTGTGGCAACGTCGAGTAACAGCGGCTTGTGTCACGCAGTGTGGCAACGTCGTGTAACAGCGGCTTGTGTCACGCAGTGTGGCAACGGCTTGTAACAGTGGCTTGTGTCACGCAGTGTGGCAACGTCGAGTAACAGCGACTTGTGTCACGCAGTGTGGCAACGGCTTGTAACAGCGGCTTGTGTCACGCAGTGTGGCAACGTCGAGTAACAGCGACTTGTGTCACGCAGTGTGGCAACGGCTTGTAACAGCGACTTGTGTCACGCAGTGTGGCAACGTCGAGTAACAGCGACTTGTGTCACGCAGTGTGGCAACGGCTTGTAACAGTGGCTTGTGTCACGCAGTGTGGCAACGTCGAGTAACAGCGACTTGTGTCACGCAGTGTGGCAACGGCTTGTAACAGCGGCTTGTGTCACGCAGTGTGGCAACGTCGAGTAACAGCGGCTTGTGTCACGCAGTGTGGCAACGGCTTGTAACACAGCCGCGTCATGACAGGCCTCTCGAGTGACAGCACTGGTCACGTGACAAAACCTTGTCCGCAAGTTTCAAGTTCTGTGATGGCAACACCAGGCCGCGCCGTGGCCGCATCAGATCACGTGACAACAGCCGCCATTCTCGGCGGCGTCTGGCCGGTGAAGTCAGAAGTTGCCACTGAAGCTGAGAGAGCTGGCCGGGGAAGAGCCGGCATACTCGGAGTCTTCCGAGTCGATGTGCGACAGACACGGCCGACCGCGCAGACTGGTGGGGGTCACTGGCCGGGACGACACCGGGACACCTCGCTCCTGAAACGTCATGGGCATCGCGTCATTATCTTGCTCGACACTGATTGGTCGTGTTTTTAAAGCCAAGCAAAACCATGCCTGGGCTCGTCATCACCCGATTTACATGTTTTTGTTGCCAAGAGTGTTCGTGATCTAGTTAAGGCTGCACCGCTGGATTATTGCTTGCAGGCAGGTAGTTACCTCCGCTGAGCTAGTGTGAACATGTATTACATACTAGCATATATGTCATCAGTTGAGTAAGTGACCAAGCTTTCGAAATATCATGACATCATATTCACTGATAGTTTAACCATAAAGGAGATAGATGTCTCTCCTGGTTGGATGATGGCACATGACCTTGGGGTCATCCGTCCGTCATGCTTGAAGAGAAGAGTGCAAACAGGCAGCGTATTTTCAGTATGTAAGGCGGCGGTATCGTCCAACGCGCTCGGCATGCATCATTCGCCCAGACGACCTCCAAGCTCATTTTCAGAGTGGAGATGATCTGATGTAATCATAAGAAGCGGCTGACCAGTCCGGCTTAGTAAACCGTTGATGCTGGAAGATCTGGAAGTATCGCAACAGCTAAGACATGCACCATTGGATAAATTACAAGCAGCGGATATGAGAATTTCAAGCTCATCCCGTGATAAATGTTGAGAGAAAAAGGTTCAGTCCCAGTGGCTTATTCAGATAGTTCAGGGATCATGTTCCCCGGTATCGAACAAGCGTACACATGATGAAATTCCGACGAAGCACGGGCCGTCGGAACCTCTAACCTGCGCGAATTCTTCATCTACAGTACAGGCAGGAGGAACAAATATATTGAAACGGCGATTCATGGTAAGCTCCATTATTGACTGCACCTGACTAATTGGTAAATACTAAGCAGTCTACTCGGCTTGTCCCAGTTTATGCCAAGCGCTCCTTCGTCTCCTGCAGCCCTATATTTCTGTTTTGAGTTGCATTTTACTATCCACACGGATGACCGGTAAGAGGGCGAGACGCTGCATAATTTCCAGATAATTAGCCGAACTTACACTATTTATGCATGCACTCTTTCAGCATGTTAACCATGGTGATTAGCTTAGCATGGACTATTTGACCCTCCAACGATACCGAAATTAGCATACTGTAAGGAAGGACAACTTTAATTTCCCTGTCGCTGAGATCTCTTGGCAAAAGCAACATTTCTCGTCAGTTTCCTCCTTCCCACCCCAACCCAACTCTAAAGTTAGTGGTCTCGGACAAACAATAGCCGACCAACTAAAATAATTATCACATTTTTTAATGCAGAGGATTACTGTGGCGATCAGGAAGTAAACTCATGCAGAATGAGCGTTTCAATTCACTACAAAGCGCATCCATCACAGGCGTTCCACGACGAGTCGACCGGGGATTGGCTATTTAACACCCCGAATTCCTCAGAGGCTGGTGATGATTTCTCGGGAATGTCGTTTCGAGCACTAAGCACGGCTGTGACGATATTAAATCTGTTAGGCCAACGATTCGTTAATCGCATTATTCCGCGTTTTACCATCAAATTTTAGCTATGTATGCATAGTCGTCATTTTATTGCTTAATTCGTTCACTCGCTTCATCTCTGTTGCTCATTTTAACGTAAAGTAGTCGCGCGTAAAGTTCATACAAATAGGTAGAGCACGCCTGTACGAATAACAGACTGGCAGCGTGCCACTTTAGTTTCATTTATATAACAAGAACTGTCCTTAAAGTTACTCCGGTGCTTGAAAAAAAAACTAAAGGATTTCGGACGAGACTCGAGTTACTGCGATCTTCATTTAGTTGACGTAGCACAAGGCAAACTCAGGTATATGCAAATATATACCAAAAACAACATATGCCAATGGACTTTATGTTTCGGCTCATCTTTTACTTAGTTGCTAAATTGGATGGATTATCGGTAAAATTAGATCTTGCCAAGAATATGCTTAGCATACGATGACTACACAATTTCAGACATTGCAATCAGCAAACCATTGACCTGTCAGATTGTAATAATTTAAGCCATTTTCGTTCCAAAGGTAACCGCCCGATCAATTTTCAGCAGAATCTAAGGGATAGGGGTGCTGTACACCGGTCGATGTGTCGTAGCCCCAGTAGCGAAAAGTAGGCTGAAATATCTAAAAGCAACACAATCAGTGTTCTAGGAAAACACACTTATTTGTTGCTCCTTCTCTTCTTGCCCTGAAAATGTAGGAAACCTGCTTAGAAAATTTCCATGCCTTTGCTGCTCCTGAAAACAATTCCTCATTGCCCTACATTATTTATGGTGACCGAGGTTGCAACAGTACAACACCTATCACGCCTGAGCTTGTAATGATCATGTTTTTAAAGAACTTAAGAAGAAAAACGAATCATGTTTTCCTCGTTGTTTAAGAACGAAACATACAAATGTATTTGTCATGTGCATATATTTGGCTGCACGTATTTAAGAATGTACGGTAAAAGGAAGGTAATTAAGGTAATGAGGGAATTCGGACCCCAAAAGCACTGCCAAATTTTGAAGTGCAACCATATTCTCGTACGAAAGTAAACTACGTGGGAATAATCTCAGTACTGTTTTATTCCGGTGCAACGATGCCATTGAACAAGGCCCGGTTACATTTTGCAACATATTGAGCTTTTTGCTCTCATATACAGTACAATGTTGCCCTGATACAAGCGATCATTTCCACGCATGGAAATTATTGAACGGGCGCCCCTGCCCTTTCTTGACAACTCGTGGAGATTAGGTGTCGGGTCCCATTGGTGACGTAGCGCCCTGTACGGGCGCGAAAAGTGCTGACACAAAATATTTTCTTTGAACAAAGATTGCCAGTACTCATCTGGCAGTCATCACAAGATGACTTGTGAGGAGTGCTGGTAAAAATGTTAACCCTCGCAGTGCGGGATAATTTTCTACCTACCGGTAGTAAGTGGTCAATTTGACCCTGCTTCCCACTAGTTTTTGTTCTAAGAAAGATAGAGAATGCGGTAAACGGCATGATGCAACTATATTCTTGAACTTTCAGAGTTACTTGACGCATTTTATTCTCTTCCTTTTGGTTGACCTTCCAGGTCAGGTCAAGCAGGTCCATGTTGGAGTGCAGTCAATAACCGAATTCGTCGTAGTTTTAGAACCCTGGTCCTAAAACAAATGTGATCACGTTCTTCAATAATGAATATATACGAAATGGGAACTCAGTCTAACACAGGTGAGAAGTGCAAAGGTGAAGGTTACCGATCCCGGTAAGTTCCAATGCCTGGAATTATGTCACGAACTGCCGAAGATGACAATTTTCGGAAGAGGTGGCATTCAGGAATGGGCATGAGGGCCACAAAAGTTAAACGTAAAGTTTTCCATATTTTATTTAATAATTGTCTCAAAACTCCAGAAAACATTCAATAAAAATGTAAACATTTTACATATTTTGTTTTAAAAAGATGTTTACAACGAAGTTGGGGACCTAAGCCATTTCAAACATGGACTGGAAGTGCAAAATGTCTCTGGTTTGGCTATTGTTTCTTTGTGATAGTCCGTATTTTAGCCTTTAGCCTTCGCCTGGAATGCATGCACCCTTGGGAAGCTTCAGGTCATATCTCAGTGATCTGATCTGATATTGGCGTCAAATCCGGAACCATTTTAGAGAACAAAATTTGCCGCTACATACATTATGGATATTCGAAAATATTCATGATAACGAAGTCATGCGTAAAATACAATTTTTGTTCACATTTGAACAAGGTCACATTTTGTAGTTGGACATTTTTCATCGTTCATTTGGCAACACTCTCATCTTCACCATTTGACTCTATCTTGTATGGTTTAATTGTGAAAGAAAAGTTTCAATGTACATCTAAAACCATACTAAGATCCGATCACATGATCTCTTTTTGCCCGCCCTAGCTCCAGTTTCTTAGGAGATTGGAACCAATTTGCGACACAATGTGCGCTCATGAATTGTCGGAAGCTATGCCAAATGTCAAAGCGAGAACATGAACGGCTCAGGAGTTACCTCAGAAAAAAAGAATATAAGCGGGCGCCAAATTGACGAACGCCTCCCGCACTGCGAGGAAGAGCGAACCCAACTGTGAGTGGACAAATCAAGAACTGAGACCATGCGAGATAAAAAGGTTTTAAGGTGTGAAAAACAGCGGGAGTGGGGAGTGATTAATGCGGCTAGGTCGTATATCTTTTTTGTGTGTATGCGAAGTAGACTTACTTGGGCTTTCGCCTTCGCTCGTAGTTACTGAAGTATGGAAATTTGGCGACAGCTACATCAACACACATTTGGGACAGTCACAATACATGTATGCACCATACAATGCCCTCGGACTACATGCATATCATGGGGCCGCATGACTGCGTTTCTATTCTTTCGTAGACAAAAGTGTGGCCCTAGTAAAACAGAGCTGCCATAGCGAGCATTTACAGCTATACGAGTATCATATGCAATCTATATGATCAATGCACTATAAGAAAACACATAAAGCCCCGGTTGATTTGTGTGATCTTGCTTTACTTTGAATTTCTTTTGGTATATCGATCGATCAACTGGTGGTTCCACAGCGAAGATAGATAAAGGCAATAGATTATCAATCTGTCAACACTGTCATGTTTCGGTTGTATCTGGCATGGGTCAAAACGTGATCCTGTAACCTTGCGACAAGCCTTGCCATTGATTTATGTTATCTAATCGGAGAGTAAAGGAGTAAAATATATTGGCTTATTGGGGCAGATAAGATGACCATTGGGACCATCAAATGTTTGGTAAGACGTGACAGGTGGCAGAATGTTGAGTTAAATGGCATAGAGATGCCACGAAGTGGTGAAACAATATATATCCAGCGCATGGGAAGTTATCCTGCCCTGGCAGGATGCTAACTCCTCTGTTGGTAACTGGTGAAATATTGAAACCTTTTGAAAGGAAGCATAAAACATCTAAGGGACACAGCAAACTGACAGCCCGCTATCCCTTTTCAAAGACATCAGGAAATTTGCCTAGGGCACAGTTTCAAAACCTCGCCGATCATCCTGTCGGACACTGTACCCATCTAAATTGGCACGACCAAAATCTGGCGTGTAGTACCGGAGTCCGGTGAGCCATGGTCAGTGGGGCGGCGGCGGGTCAGGGCGGCGAGGGCGGCCTCTCCGGCAGCGCGGGAAGCTCCCTACCGACCTGCGTCACGTCCGCCCGGGGCGGCGGGTTAGTGCGGTGAGGGCGGCGGGTCAGGGCGGCGAGAGCGGCCTCTCCGGCAGCGCGGGAAGCTCCCTACCGACCTGCGTCACGTCCGCCCGGGGCGGCGGGTTAGTGCGGTGAGGGCGGCGGGTCAGGGCGGCGAGAGCGGCCTCTCCGGCAGCGCGGGAAGCTCCCTACCGACCTGCGTCACGTCCGCCCGGGTCGGCGCCTCCTGCGGCTCGGCGCGCCGCAGCGAGTCGTGCGGGATCGGCTCGTCGGCCAGCTCCACCGAGTCCTCCTTGCTGATCCTGATCACTGGCACCGACATGGTCGAGGCGGTCGAGTCGCGTTTCGCCGCGCTCTTGCCGCTCTCGATGCTGCGCGACTTGGTGCGCCCGTGGCCGTGCGCAGCTTTCTTGCTGCCCTTGCCGGCCTTGCCGGCCTTCTCTGGCTTGGACGCGTCGCCGGCGGGTGCGGCCAGCTTGTTTCGGGCGTGTCTGGTTCTGGACGATTGTGAAGGCTCGGCGACGGCCAGAGGGTGGGACTCAGAACTGACCAGCTGGCCCTGGCAGCTGTTCTCCGACCTCTGGGAGGCGATCCGCTCACGCCGCCGGTGCACGGCCTCCAGCAGCAGCTCTGAGAAAGAGCAGCGTTAACACGTGCTTCTACCGAGAGACGTGAGAAAAACAGCGAACAAAATATCACCAGCAGCAGCTCTGAGAAGGAGCAGCGTCAATACATTCCTCAACCAGAAGACGTGAGAAAAAACAACGAACACAATATAATCAACAGCAGTTCTGGGAAAGAGCAGCGTTAACACATACCTCTACCAGGAGACGTAAGAAAAATAGCGAACAAAATATCACCAGCAGCAGCTCCTATATACAAGTTGAAGCTAGTGGCAGCATGTGAATGTGCCTGTCTGTAAGCAACTGATTCGGACCCGCGAAATAGGACATGTGGAGAGATATCAGAAGCACACATTATAGACCTCATATACGATAGACTAGATACATTTATGTCGCAAGAATGCATTGATGAGAAGCTCATCTGGCATTATTTTGTTGATGCAACAAAATAATGGCAGATCAAGCAAACTGAGTAGACGAGCCGAATCTAACCCGACTTAATCCCAACGAACATTTGGTTTCCTAATGCTTACGGATGTTCGACCGTCTAAAAACTACCGTGGTTAAACACATACATTCTATTGATGTTCTATATCAGTTTTCCATATTTATTCTACATTCCTACATTTTTGACATGTGTACTGTTAAATATTCGTTTGACACCATCTACGTTCGATACCTACCCACAGGAGTTTTATTGCCTCGAGTTTTGTCTTGCTACCAACTTTGGAGACATGTATATTCGCTTGTGTTCACGAAAAAAGTGTATTTTTAAGGACGTGTTTTAAGCATCAAACCGTTACCCCGAATTCACATATGCATCATAATGAACAGCATACATAACAAGAACAGTTAAGCACGATGGGTATGGGGACAATTGCATTGATGTAAATTTCTTTTTGCCAAAGATACGCTGGAAGGTGAGAGCTCTGACATATGCATTCCATTAGATTGGTACTGATCCGGAATTGGCCCAATGAAGATATATCTCAGCATTAAATCAGTGCATTTACATGAGAGCGAGGTCACCAGTGCCCAGAAAGTGCCTGTAGTTCCATACAGTATAACGTCACCTTTAGCCCGCGCTTCCTTCTCTTTCTGGGTTTTAGGCGGTTTTCCGTTCGCCGACTGCTCCATCGCTCTCTGCGTTTTGGCAAACGTGTTCTCCAGCAGGCGACTCCACTTGTCGAAGGGCTTCTCCGGCTCCTTGGTCTTGGCGTCGGCCATTTTGAACATTTTGCGGCGTTCCTCGGTGCGCTCGCGGCGCAGCTGCAGACGTAGGTCGTTGTTGGACTCGCGCAGGGAGCCGGCCAGCGACAGCTGGTAGAAGATGACCAGAATCAACAGCACCAGCAGAGGAATGACGATGGCCGGTGATGAAATGTAGTCCAGCAGCTGGAACAGAACAGGTGGGCTGATTAACTGGGACGTGTTGGAGCATATCACATTGGTTTTAGACCGATTAGTGATGATGCACCGTGTGGCGTTGGTGCATACTTATTGTTCATGCAGCAGAGCTTTGCTTTGTATGTTGTTTCTTTCTTTGCAACAACATACCATAAATGAGCGCAGTTTGCCATTCAAAAGGGCAAACACTCCCTGTCCACTTAGCACTATGTAGGGCTAAATATAATCCTTATCCCGGAAAGCAGCACAAACCACATTTGTTTCGCTACGTGAGCTCTAGCCCCAGGTCAGGAGTTCCTGCACATGCTGCATCCCGGCCCGCTGCTTCCACTCACCCTGTTGATGAAGTCCGGCAGCGCGCGTTGCATGCCGTCCGTGAAAATCTTGTAGGCTCGCTGGTAATCGCTGAACGGCCCGCAGTGCCAGCTGGGCTCCAGCCAGACAATGGCGTATCCCACCGGCAGCGTGCACAGAAACAGCATGATGAGCAGCAACGCGAAGTAGAAGTTGTTGGATCTGACGAAATAAAGAATGAAACATTCTTTTGCGATACGTTTACGACATTATCACAATATTCTTTCGCAATTGCACAAGTTCTCGAGTCGCCGCATTTAGGACATAAACTACACGAAGTTCTCTCGGCATTACTGCCAGCAGGTCGAAACTTGCTCTTCTCTTAGTAAGCTCTTAACACCACTGTTGTGCTGACACGTACCTATCACAAACACCTCCGCCATCCTCGACTGTTGTTCGCAGGGGTATCGCTGCTTTGTGTGTCACCGTTCTTGTGACGTCACATAGCGGACGCCTTTGGTGAATGACAAGAGATGCCAAATAGTTCACCAGAGGGGAATCAGACAATGCACTGCTAGATTCCCGATGCCTGTTTCTTTTTGTCATGCGGCATTTTGTGGTCAGCGGAAATCAGCGCTCCCATAAGGAAACATATTGATGTGTACATACAACTGCATTTGCGGCATGTGTAAGACGGCTTACATTTTTAACACGGCGTTTCACGCAGTCGCCATGCGGCGGCCCAACACGAGAAATCCAGCCGCCGCGACCGGAAACCCGTGGCAGGTGCGGAGAAATTTGTGAAAAGCCAGCGCAAACACGAAGCCGACTCGTCGCCGATACGCCCACACACTGTCAATAGCGGCCACTTGGAGCTGCCGCGAATGCAAGCAGTGACTTCCGCCCAGCCACGGGTATCAGCCTGACCCAGTAACCTGGAAACAGCTACCGCTCAGGAACTGCCAACTGCCAACCGCCAATCAGCGGCCGGCAGTCGGCAGTCACCAGTCACCAGTCACCAATCACCAGTCACCAGCGTCACCAGCCGGCACCATCAGCCACCAGCCAGGACACGGGGCACAAAGAGCCTGACGTGCGTTGTCTGATAACAGGCGCATTTATAAGCGCCACCCCGGGGGAAGTGGACACATCACCCAAGGCAGTCGTCGCAGAGAGACCACCCAAGGCAGTCGTCGGAGGCGGACACCACCCGAGGCAGCCGCCGGAGGCGGACCACCCACGGCTGCGACGGAGGAAGAACATTCGACGGAATCGCCGAGAAGCTCGCACATCCAACGGAATCGTTCGGGAGTCGCTCGCGAGCTGAGTGGTGTGATTGTGGGGAAGCGGTGAACTTCGCTCGCGTTCGATCGACACGGTCACCCCTGCCAGACAGCGAGAACGAAGCTGACAGCGCGGCATGTGAGTGAACTGGAGCAAGGAGTGGCAATGTATCCCGTGAACCATCATGCCCAAAAATGTGACCCGTCCGTCACCGGTCGTTTTGCATATGTGATGGCCCCAGCCAGCGGTGGGATATGGGTAGCCGTCTGCCCCGGGAAGGGTAAAAATGGAGGAGCGAATTGTGGCAAATATGGTTCTTATGGAGCATAGTTTTCAGGGTTGGTGGGGGGATACCTGAATGCTATATCGTTTAGGTTGGCATGGTGGCATGGTGTTTAAGGTTGGTGTGGATGATACACGAATGTTTTACTATCCATGAATGCTTATACTCTGAATGGAAGGAGAAGAATACATAACCACGCACACACATAACTGATTAGAGTTTAAGTGACTGAGGAACCACTGGTTCCGGGAAGACGTTAGTGAAGAGGGCATTTCTCAGAGGTAAAAAAAGTATCCGTTGTGTCACCGGACAATTTCAGGAACTCAAATGTGTCTCATTTTTTTCCGTCAAACCCACAAGGAAGGCTCCATTCCCCAGTGGCAGCCAGTAACCATTTCGTGGAAAACAGGCGTGCATCTGAGTTTTTGTTCGTCGATGGGCGTAGGGAGGCGGGGTACCGTGGGTGCCTACTGCACAGGCAGCCCCCCCCCCACCCCCTCCTTATTTTACATGCTGCACCATCTATATCAGCTAAAGTTGATCATAGCAGAATTGTTCGTACCGTGAGATGCATACCAGGGTACAAACAGGCCTAATCCGGTGATATTTTTGCTAAAAATGGAGGGGGGGGGTCGCGAACATGAGGTTGAAAACTCCTTGGCACTGTCACTTTCTTGTCAGCTCCTACAACCGAACGTTAGGTATGCCAAGTATAAAAAATAATTATTTATTTTATTAAAAAAAAAATTTGATGGGGAAAATGTCATTCGATGCAGAATGACCTTTCACATACATTAAGCTGCTGTTCATACCCAAAAATCATAGGCATTTCAGGGGGATGAATAAGGGAGAAATGCACCAACATGTCCCCCAAAATGACTGCCTGGACACCTCTTCGGTACAACCAAAATTTTCAAAAGGGTCTCAAAATGTGTACAATGAATATTTAGGGAAATTTAGAAAGTTCCAGCTCAATAGCTCTCAGAATTTGGCAATGGCACAAAAAACACACTTCAGGGGGGCTTCTGAAGCCTTGATCTGAAGATCTTGATATGATAATTTTTTAGATATTCCTTCCAACATCATCTAATTATTGTTTTTAGGTTTGTTCGAGAAATTGTTTCATCATTGCAAAATAAATCAATGCAGAAAAGAAGGTTTTCTTAATGAAGAAACCATTTTTTGTGTAAAGGTAATACAAGCCGATAAATACAATGGCTCTACCTACCAACTTGGTGAGAGCTCAGGGCAATTTCCTACCAGAATTTGGCCTGGTAGATCCAGTACTAGCACATTTGTATAACTGAACTGAAGGTACAAATCCTTTAACCTTATTTACCAGACTCACCTCCAATTTTCCATGCCTGTCTCCACCTTCCTCCAACACCGAATGAATCATTGCGGATTTGATATGGCTCTTTAGCCCATGGATGCTTTGATACACAGTGCCGCTTCAGGTTTCTTCTTTCACCACTGAATTTACACACACCACCATCCTTGGATTTTTCACCACACTGCACAATCTGCCTTGAGAGCCAGTTTGAAGTTGAAGGCCTTGCTCTCTTTGCTGGCTTTTTTATCCCCATGCTTTCTTGTCAAGGCTCATTTGGATCTGAGCCCACGCCAGTAGATCCAGGCATATTTGGCATGCCTAGTCTTCTCTCAGGATTATATCTCTGCAAAAATCGGCTCCTGAACGGATAGTTTAATCACCTACTACCACCTAGGTAGGTATCTGTTGCAGGAACTTGATAGGAAACTGTTACCGTGACGAGACAGACGAGACCAAACAGAACGCGTCCTTCGAAGCAAAACTCAAGCACCCAATGCGCTCGATTCTCATTGGCTCAGAAGAGAGCTTCCATCTCCGCCGGCGCTACCAAATTTGGGCCAGCAGCACATTTGCCAAGCTCACGACCAAAATTCGACAACATTCCTGAGTGTCTCATTTTGTCACCGGTGAGACACCGGCGGTCCGGGAGACGCCGCATGCTAACGCAATGGCGCGTCGGTTTGAACGGTAAGCGTAACGTTCGCCAAGATCCTTGTCCTAATTTCCGCCAACATTCAGGCGACAAAAAGGACAAGGTGCACAAGTTTTTTTTGTTTTTTTTACTTGTTTGGCTCATTTTTATCACTTTTATAAGTGCTTTCTGAGTGAGGCGAGAGAATGAGAGTAGGTGCATAGGTAGGTATATTAACAGTGCCAGCACTGGCTTTTGTGTCTCCTCTGGTCCTCTTTCAGTTAGCAATTGTGTCACCGGAGTAAACGGCAGAACGATGACTTTTTTGACCTCTGGCATTTCTTCTGGCTCACTGCAGTCAAATAAGCCCCCTTCTTTCCATGGGAGAATGAAAGTAACGTAGATCCGCTGGGACCCCACGTTACTCAGCGGATAAGATGTGCAAACAGACAAGGTGGGAATACCTCTTTCCCCACTGTCGCTCTGCCCTTCTGTTCTCCGTCTTTCTCTCTTTCTCTCTCTTTGTTTTCTCTCTCTCTCTCTTTCTCTCTCTCTCTCTCTCTCTCTCACCCTCTTTCTCGCTCGCCCCAGAATCAAACGTCAACACCTGTTTCCCTTCAAACAGGCAGCTTGGCCGGTGCCGTCGGGTCAAGGGTTCATTAACCCTGGTGGGGGAAACAGACTTGTATCGTTAACCCGAATAGTCAGTAGTGAACGGGAGTATCGCATGACATGGACATATGTTTATCAGAGATCTGCCATTCCAGTGCGTTTACCTGCAAAAACATTGTAATTTGCATCGTATTCCACCAGACAATGGGTTTGGTTCCGGCGGGTTTATGAGGGTCTTGATGTCACCCTTGACTGAACGTACAAGAGTAACCGCACAAGATTCGTTCATGCTACATGTGAAGTAACTTATAACAAATACGGGTGTGTAAGCAGCACAGTGTTCTTTACGCTCGTGTTTCCTAGTTGGCAAACGTAAACGGTAGAAAAATGTGGAATAACTTTGACGCACAATTTCGTTTTAGATTACACTAAACCGTTGCCACTGAGAAAATGTCCACACCGCAACTGAAATAGCGGATGTTACACAGGCCAAGCATTTATCGCACCACGTGTCTACGAGACTTCCACCTGCTTTAAATGGTGCGGGTAATAGTACCGAACAACTGAACCCAGGAAGCTGATTACATATGGAACCGGGGATAACATTTAGAAAGGAATGAATGGACTTGAGACTCAAGTTAATTATAGAGGACCCTGTGGTCCGTGGTGTGCATTTTGTGTCACGCCGAGATATGCTGGAAACAAACTCGTACAAGTAAATTGTTGTAGGGGGAAATGTCACAAAGCAGTCACGATGGGAAATAACGTTACCGTGAAATCGCTGGAAACTCGCCCTCAGGCTTTGTACTTATTAGCGCATGTATTACCCGTGAATGCCGCGGGCCTGGTAAACACTCGGAGGTCCAGAAGTACTTAAGTTGATGTAGTTGAGGAACGAACCATTAACCACTGACCTTTAAGTGGCCAAACGTACTTGGTGCGAATGAGGGATTTAGCAGGGATTTAATTCCGGGTTCGTCCGTTACTTAATGTAAAGCTAGCCGGCAAGACAGGACAGGACGAATCTGACTACCGTCTGTGACGAAAAACCGTGAGACGAATTACGCAATTAGCGAAGAGACGGCCTGCAAGCCGCCCTTCCACGGGCGATAACTTCCATGGGCCCAAACGTGAGCCTCCGCCCTCTTCTCTTCGGAGGAGACGGAGGAGGGCTGATAGAAGACGGGAAAATGACGAAACACTGTTGGTTGAACCCCTGGGAAAGCGTGCCGGAAAGACTGGATATTCACAGGGCAGCTGGTTCACTTGAGAATTTATAGGCCGCAAAAACCCTCCGGCCTGGTGATCCCAGAGCGCGGAAGGGCATCCCGAGGGTGGTCAGATCCGACGGGATCCATGGGTAAGCTCGCAGGCAGCGGCACCCAATTTTGGGTCAGGATGAATCTGTGCGCACAGTTAGGTAAAAGCCAAAAACGGCTAGGTCGGTATTCCTTTCCCGTCTCAGCTATTCCAGCAGGCCTGGGCCTCTCGATTACGGCACAGACAGGGGAGATGAAGTTTGGCGTTCCGTAAGCCCCCAAGGATAGGACAGGCAGGGGATTTGAGGGTCTCCCGACCATGACCCCGGGCAGGATAGGTTAGAAAGACGATAGGGGGACATCCCGACCGATTTGTGGCCCAGGACCACCTGTGGGGGTGCCCGCCGATTGCAAGTTAGAGCAATGCAAGGCCTGGCAAGGCATTTGACTCATTTAAAGCGTAGGTATGTCGGCCATTAATACTCAAGCCCTGCATAAGACCATCAGAAACTAACGGAATATCGCAGCCCAGTGTCATCGAGCCTTGAAGGCAGTAAAGTAAATAGTATCATTCCCAACCAACAGTGTCGCGTCAGCCGGTCACAGTTGTGGGCCTAAGCACGGGTAATTCACATTTAACCTTGGGCTAGAAAGCCCTAAGCAACGGTCTGAGGAAGTAAGACTCGCTGAATGGGCATGCACCACTGGAAGGGAAATTATCGGGCCAACACTTTTAATAGAGAGCAAATGTTCGGAATGGAAGATGGAAATGAATGGATTACGTGGGAGCATGCATGACGTAGTTATGGGTAGTTAAGGACCAGTGTGAGCTGTTGGAACTCTGCGTACGCATCTAGCTGTCAGAAACCCTCGTTGCCAAACATTTGACCCAGGATAATTATCTAGGCCCTCAATTTGCCAGTCCGGTGACCCGTGGGAGCATGCGGATGGATGACATGGAGGGAAACAAGCGGGGACTTTAACACTTAAGAGGGCCCCGAAGCTGGACGAGGGCCGGTGACGGACGCATTTCCAACTCCAATGTCCGTCCATTACTCTTATGACCCCCCCCCTCCTAGGTCTCTCCAATCATGCGGTTCCTCTATCCCTGGCGCCACGACCAAGCCAGGTTCACTCACGGATGGAAGTGGTGAAGAGAGGAGATTTGACCTCGCTAAATATAAATTCGTGTTAGGATAACGAGTCACGGGGCGCCGACAAGATGACCATACGACGAAGACAAGATGGTATGGCACGCTCAGACTGCACCTACTACAGCGAGGACTCGTGGGTCACCGCTCGCTGTGGGCCGTCCCGGTTGGGGGCCGGCGGCACGCCGGAAGCGGGATCGGCGCGGGCCGGGGAGCCGCCCGGCGCCCGTGAGCGTAGTAAAACATGGCCGCCGGCCGGCGGCCGTGCGGAAACTACTTTCTCAAGGTCGCTCCGAAGTCAAGGGCGCACCGCAGTAGACCAAGACGAAACATAACAACAGTGCCACCATTCAGACCGACCACTCAGACCGACCACTAAGACCGAACCACACCCGTAACCATACCTAATATCCCATCCCCCTCAATACCACTCCCCCCCAAAAAACCACCACCCCTACCTACCCCCACCCCACCTACCCCTCCCCATCCATCCCCCTCCCCCCACACCGACCCCGTCCCCGACCTCGCCGCCCTACACATGAAGCATAATGCGGATATCACCAGATCGTGTGGAACAATATGTATTGATTATCGCTCTTGCGGGCAGATAATATTCGTTATCACTAGACCTTAAACTCAGGCGGTGTTTTTATGTCAACTAAAGAGATGTTACTGATCTTTAACATTGGAAATTATCATAAAGTATGACATCTGATTATTGTCCTGGTTCCCCGGATCTTATCCCAGTAATGACGCCAGCTTGCACGTTGAAATGTGCAAATTCGTTCCTCTTGAAAGTGCAATCAATTTGACGCATTTATCGATCAAATGCGGGCAGTGTTTTAAGCACAAATACAAACAATGCAGGACATTTCGTCTTCTGGTCATGGTTCGATCCTCAGCAGCTGCGATATTTTTCGATACCAATATTCGAAACCAGCTGACGCGTCCCACTGGAACGTTTTCACATGCCGTAGCTCATTTGTATTGCAATCGTCATTGACAACAACTTAAGTATCACATCACTTGTAGCGATAACCTTGCTTTGTAGTGAGATACACGGAACAATGTGAACACGGTGGAGTCATGCTTTACTTATCATTATTTCGAGGTTTATGGACCGAGTTTTATGGACTGAACATGAATTGAGAGTCTAACGTTTGGATTCTACCTTTTAATCATATATTCACCTTAGCTTCTTGTTTTGTCATGAAAGGTCAGCCTAGGTCAGTGACCTCGGATAACCTTTCGCGATCTTTTCTTAAACTCGTGCTTATTATGGGTATCATTTGATGATAAAATCGAAGTGAGCCTTGAAAATTACCTCTCACATAATCTTGAAGCTGATAGAAAGGCGACTAAGTGCATCCTAAGTCAGCCTAGGCCAGTCCAGGGCGTGGCTGGAAGGGGCCAGTTTGAGCGTACGAGCGCCTCCCTTGAGTTTGAGACCTCAAAAGCTTTCGGTCTGGGCAAACATGGGATAGACCCTGAATGCCCCACAGACACGTCATCGGCCGCCTGCGCATGCGCACGTCAATCGACGCAAATCTTGCCACTACGCAGCGCAGTGTATATCGTTGATTTACAACTTACAATTCAACTCGCTTGCACGTCTACACGTCTGAGAGGAAGCGCACGCCACGTACGTTCGGAGGACAGGCGATCACGAGACGATTGACCGCCTACTCGCTCGGAGGAGGGAGGAAGAAGACCGCGGCAAGCGCACCTGGAGCCGAGGAAGACGCCAAAGCCAAGAAATCACCTGCCACCTGCCACCTGCCACCTGCCACTTGCCACACCACCATACACCATACATCTGCTCGCACACGGACCACACACCTCGCACCTCAGCCCCCGCCCACCTCCCCCACACCACCACTACCTTTCCATCTGCCATCTCTCAGACCTCAGCTCAACCTATCAAACCTTCAAGACCGACCTTGCGACACCTTCTAGACAACTCTACTCTGTACGCCTTCTACATCTACTATCACCAGTGAAAGTGCTCCATCTTCGGACCAGTGTCCAGCACTCCCCTTCAAACGACGTCTACACTCCAGGTCAGTCCGGCGGTGCAGCCACCCCTCCCCCCGGACTCCCTCCACACCCACCACCCGCTTCCCTCTAGTGCCCTCTGCACGATCTTTATCTGATCTTTCTGAACGTGCTCCCTTCACGCACAGTTTCTGATTTCTTTGTGTTTTCTTCGTCTTTATCTGCCCCTCTTTTACAATCTGTCGGGCTCTCTTCACGCCCTTCCGAACCCTCCGCCAAAAACTGTACTGTGATTGTCTGTGCCACACACCTGCCACTGAACACCCTTTATTCAACACCACATACAACCAAACGCATACAACACCACTAACGACATCACCAAGAACCATGCACTCCACAAACCAACCAACCGGCGATTTCTTCCTCTGCCGCCGGGGGGACGGGGAGCCCATGGGCTCCCTCGACCCCTGGTTGGTGGAGGGGGAAATCGCCAAATACACAGGAGTGCCCCTACACGCCAAACAAATCAGATCAGGGGCACTCCTGATACAGGCGCACTCCGACATCGACAGCAAAATTCTCCCTACCATACACATGATACACCAGACACCCATCACCATCACACCAGCTACAAAACTCAACACCTCCCAAGGCACAATACACGCAAGAGAACTAGCCGGTATCGCGGTGGAGACCCTGGTCTCCAGACTTGAGAGCCAGGGTGTCTCCGCCGCATACCGGCCGCCACCAAGACCTGGACGACCACACACCCACCTCATCATCTTAACATTCAACACCCGCACCCCACCCAAACACCTAAAAGCAGGATACCTCCGATACAGCGTCACACCACGTGCACCCCTCCCTCGGCGCTGTAAAAAGTGCCAACGATACGGCCACTCTGAGGGGGGGGGGGGGGGCACTCCAACACGTACATATGCGGGAAATGCGCGGGAACCCATGACACCATAACATGCCCAGGTAGCGGGCCTTGCTGCGGCGTCTGCGGGGGGAAGCACGAGGCCGGGGACAGCTCCTGCCCTCGGTGGATGGCGGAGAAAGAGATTCTCCGCCTGGTCCACTTGGAGGGCATGGAGCTGTCCCTGGCCAGGAGGGCGCTGGCCGACCCGCTGGCGGCGTGGCCGACCCGCCGCACAGAGCCGGGTCACAGATCCCCACCACCACCACGAAACCACACAGAGTACCCGGCTCTGCCCACACACACCACCACCCAACACAAGCACAACACAAACACCTACCCACAAACCAGTCACACGCGACCACAACCCACACCAACACCCAGCACCAGTACACGCAAAACGCGAGCACCAACACCAGCATACACATCAGCACAGCGCCCGACACACCAACCACCACCACCACCAACCCGCCAACCGACACCGACACCGACACCCCCACCACCACCCCATCGCCCACCGCTACCACCCCAACGGCCAACAGCCTCACCATATCCACAGACCTCTCCCTCAACAGACCAGTCACCAACACACACAATCCGCACATACACAGATCAGGACACAGACGCAGAGGAACATACTGACATAGAATACTCTTCCACAGACACAGACCGGACACTCCCCACACAACAGAGACCACCCCCGCCCACAAACCACCAAAGACACTGAAAAACACACAAAGACAGACCTCACCTAACAGACCACTTACGCGTGCCAACACACAAAGACAATGAACAGTTGAACACAGTCATACAATTGAACACACACGGCCTCATTAGACACTGGAACGAATTCAAACAATACGCATTACAAACAAATCACACAGCACTATGCATACAGGAAACACACTTTAAACCTCACGACCCATATCAATTTAACATTTCCAAATACACACTACACAGACAGACACACACAACACACACAGATCAGGCGGAGTATGCACATACATTAGGAACACAACCCCGCACCGCCTGATACAATTCAACAATACAGCAGATATCTTACTCACTGAAATCCACGTACACGACATAGCTTACACACTCATTAACGTATACGACCCCCCTCGCGAAACACGGAAACCCTCTCGGAATTAAATAAGGCACTTGATCAAATTAACACCCCTGTCATACTCACAGGAGACTTTAACTCACACCACCCACTATGGGACACACGCACAACACAACCCGATCACAGAGCACTTACACTCATCACACTGGCAACACAACATAACCTCACAATACTCAACACCGGCTCACCAACATACCTCGTACCAATTAGTTCACACCTCCCTACCACCCCGGACGTAACACTCGCTTCCTCTCGCATAGCCCTCACCCTATCCTGGATAGCCGACTCCGATCCACACTTTAGTGACCACGCCCCCATCACCATAACCTTCCACCAAATCCCGACCACCGGCCCACCCAACCTCCCGACGGGACGGTGGAACCTTAAAAACGCATCCTGGACCCCATTCTCAGAATCCTTAGCAGCACAGACATCCAATAATCCACAATACACACCAGGACAATACGGAGACATGCTACTCACCACCGCACTTCAACACATACCACAAACAAAACCACGACACCAACACAAACCTCGCGAGGCTCCCTGGTGGAACGAAGAGTGCCACCGGGCGATCCGCGCGAGGAACCACGCACGACACAGATGCGAACGACACCGCACACCGGAAACACTCACAGCATACAAACTGAACAGAGCACTATGCAAACGCACCATCAAACAAGCCAAAAAGACCTCCTGGAATACATTTTGCACTCAATTTAATAGATTCACACCTCTCGGCGAAATTTGGACACTCCTCAAAACATTTCAACACCGACAACGACCCCCAGCTAAAGCCATCACACTTATACACAACAACATCACCATCACAGACCCACAAACAATAGCAAACATTTTCGCAGACAACTATCACACTAGGTCAGGCACACTCCCACGACACCCCCGACCCCCAATCAGACACACACGGCCACACCTTTACAACACTAGGTTTACACTCACAGAATTACAAATAGCAATCGCACAAACAGGAAACACAAGCGTAGGACCAGACAACATACACTACTCATTCTTCAAACATCTACCAATACAAGCATTACACGCATTACTCGACACCTACAACACCGCATGGACAACACATACATATCCACAGTCTTGGTTACACGCTCTTCTCATCCCTATCCCTAAACCAAACACTGACTTAACTCCATGCGACTCTTACCGCCCGATATCACTAACCAGCTGCTTTCACAAACTCTTCGAACGCCTAGTCAAAAAACGCCTTCTTTATATTCTTCAAACACAAAAACTAATATCTCCTATACAATCAGGCTTTCTTCCTAACCGCTCATGTCTTGACAACCTCACCTATCTCACCACACACATCCAGGAAGCGGCGGCCAAGAAATGCTCCACCGTCGCCGTCTTTCTGGATCTCAAACAAGCATATGACACTATCAACATCACAGCAATCCTAGAACACTTACACGACATAGACATACAGGGCAGACTTATACACTACCTTCATTTCTATCTATTAAATCGCTCCTTCCAAGTCAAAATCGGACAACACACTTCAGACACTAAATTCCCCACAACCGGCCTAATGCAAGGTTCGATTCTTAGTCCCCTTCTCTATATTTTAGGTCTAAATTAAGTCATCACCGACAACCTTTCAGCCAAAATTGCAATCTACGCAGACGACATAGTAATCTGGACATCACAAAAAACACCAAACCACGCACTAGCAATACTACAAAACGCACTAACAGAACTACACAACAAACTCGACCTACTAAATCTACACATCGCACCACACAAATCTAAATGTGTTTTTCGGTTACCACAAACACACAGATGAACAACCACTAAAAATAGACCAGACACCCATACCATTTGTCACCAGTGCAAAATTCCTCGGCATCACATTTGATCGACGACTCACCTTTCGGCTACACATCTTAGACATTCACAAACGCGCATCAAAAAGAATCAACCTACTACGAGCACTTTCTGGCACAAAGTGGGGATCCGATAGAAACACACTTCTAACCCTCTACAAATCACTCATTCGGCCAATTTTGGAATACGGATCCCCACTGTTCGAAAACGCTGCTAAAACAAACCTCAAACTTCTAGACAGCCTACAACGCCAATGCTTAAAAATAGCCACAGGAGCCTATATCACCTCACCATACCTCGCACTACATATATACAACCACATTCCAGAACTACAGCACAGACGCACACAAGCACTATTAAGATACCACTACAAAACGCAACTCATACCACAACACCCATGTACACAGGCCCTAAAACTTCGCACCACACGCGTACACCAACTCATGACAACAACACCACTCAAAACTACAATAGGCTGCCGAATCCACCAACACGCAAACAGACTACACATTACACTACCCACAGCCAAACCACTACCACCACCCACAGCATGGTGGAAACACGAAACACCCACGACACACTTTCTCATAGACCGCCCAAAACACACATACACCGACGCAGAAATACACCAACTCTTCTTCCAATTCACAGCAGAACATGCAAATCACAACATCATCTACACAGACGGCTCGAAATCACATACACAGCAGACGGGCACAGCGGCGGTGCTGTACCCCAATGCAGCGGCGCCGCGGGTCATCCTTCGTGCCCGTCTGCACAGCACAGCATCAACCTACACAGCAGAATTATACGCGATATTTTCGGCTTACTCAACCATTTACAACACCAAAATTGAACACAACATCATAGCCACTGACGCCAAATCAGCATTACAAAGCATCACATCATACACCAAAAACAAACACCCCCTCAACCCGAAAATACTCTCCCTACACAAAAAAACTCAACGCACGACAAAAACCACTTCTACTATGGATCCCAAGTCACACAAACATACACGGCAACGAACACGCAGACACTGAAGCAAACATAGCCACAACACTACCACAAACCATACCATGCCCACTCTCACAATCTGACTACTACCCCACAATATAACAAGCACTTAACAAACACATCCAACAAACATGGGACACAACGCTAACACAACTTCATGAAATACACCACAAATAAGAACCTTGGCACACTACCAACCAACGCACCAGACTCAAGGAACGCACTCTAACACGATTACGCCTCGGACACACAGCACTTACACACTCCTACCTCTTACTACAACGCCCACGACCACAATGCACAACATGTCAACGAACACTCACTATTAAACACATACTGATCTACTGCACTAAATACAACAACGAAAGACAAGACATCACAGACTACTGCAGCACACGCAACATCCCACTAAACATCACTACACTTTTCAACGACGACCATCCAACATTACACGAACTTCTCTTCCACTTTCTTTCTACGACACGCCTAATTGAGCAACTGTGAAGAAAAAAAGAGAAAAAAAGACCGGGAAAAAGACTGAAACTCGAGAGAAAAAAATGAACCGAAAAGCCCAACAAAACAAAACAAAACAAAACAAACAGATAACTACAAAAACAAAAAACATGTTCTTGCAATGTTAATCTGAGGCGATGACCCGACCCCATCCCACCCACTACACCCCATACCCCAATCTAGCACCGTCCGGACTGACAGCATCTTGCGACTACTCCATCTCCGGCTCTCAAACGACTCTTCTCTGCCAACACTACCTCTTCAAGCTCCCAGATCAACTCTTCAAGATGACTCCGACTCTACTCGAGCATCACTCTACAAGTAATCTATCCACCCTGTATCTAATCCTCCTACCATTCTACCACTCACACACCGGAAACAGCCGACATCACCCACAGGTGGCAGGCTGGCCAAACACAACAACACACACACACTTAAAATTCCTTAAAACGCATTTAATAAAATCATCCACAGCCGCATAAGTATCCATTGTGCCTCCAAAACTCACCGTCAGCTTGTTTTCGGTAAGCAGTATGCTGACGTACTTTTCAATGACCAATACAACCGCTGATATGGAAGTATGTAAGCTATGTCAGACATAGTGAGATGGTGCATAGTATGCAATTATGTATCCGGCGGCATTTTGTAATAAAGCTGCACACATTTTTAGGACACCATAGGTACATGATAGGTGTCGGTTCTGCAGATGATGGTTGGTACGATTGGGAGATGGCGTTCAGCTCAGCTTTGAATAACGACAATACAGAAAAAGTGTGTTTTGTAAACTTTATGCTCATTCAAATAAGGGGGATGCACGCTAAAATCAGGACGATATATATTTCTCCGCAAGAGTGAGAGAGAACCGATGAGCAAGACCAGAGAAGCAGGAGGGAGCAGATGCTGTCCCCTCCTGCTTAACTTGAAAAGTTACGGGCAGCCATGGGTTCAGGCAAGTCAAGCATATATGCTAAGTATTACATGTGACGTCACAGGTCAGTACAAAGCTTAGCAGTTGACCTACCTGGCGAGGCCTCGATTTTCGTCGAGCAACATTAAATTAAGCAGCGTAGAGGCCGAATTTGGGTGTCGTCATACGCCTTATATACTAGAATAGTCAAGAAAGGCACCAACGATTAAAAATAAGATCGAGGTTATCAACATTGGATCTGATGAAACATCCAAGCGGTGAATGTTTCTACACCAAACGTTTCCCAGGAACCTGACAGAGGCAACACAAAACTTGTCCGAGCACATGGAGGTACATGCCGCCCTCATGTGTGAGAACAAAACTGATCCGCATTATTATAAAAAAAACACACACAGTGGGAAGGGCTATCAGGTTTCCAATAACGACAAAGTCTGGACCCGTTCTGATCGCACATTGTGCGGCGACGACTTGCAACGCTCAATTTTGTTTTAGCAATACTGAGACCATCACTGGACATTTGTGACGCCAAATCTCAGTCGTTTTGAAAGCTATTAACTTGAAAATTTGCTATGAATATTCACAATCCGAGTCTGAATCACATATATTCCGTTTTTTGGAAAAAGCTTTAAAAAGGTTCGAAACAAAATTGAAAACAAAGTAAAGTTTTAGAAGATTTGACAGCATCGTTGCAAAGAAATAGAATGTTGAGATGGTAGCATTATTGCCATTAAATTCCCTGTTAATTGGTAAATACCGCTTGTTATTCTTTTTGTTCCTCGATTTTGTACGTTTTTCTGGACACTTCATTTCGTTCAAAAGTTGCAAGAGGTGACATCGCTCTGACGTCAATCACTCCCGACCCTTCGTGAACTAAGGTGTTTTAGCCACAAGCTGTGAAATTCGTGTGCGAACTGATACTAAACGTTCAAATTAATACCCCAGCGCGTTTTCGAGTGATTAAAACCGGCCGGAAGGGAGAAGGGGAGACTCTGCCCCTCCAGTGGAGCGATAATTGAAAGACGATTTGATGCAGACTACTTGCTATCGACAATTGCTCTCCACCCTCACAAGTAAGTCAACACCGCAGGTAGTCAATTAAGACAGCTGGAGAACAAATGAGGTCCAGGTTACATAACCATTACTGAGATATCCTGCATCGTGACTAGCGATCTGAAGAGTGCATGTGACCTATTTTGGGAGCCCAGTGGCGCCCCGTGGACAAATACTTATTCCGTATCTCTTGACATGGTACAGAATGCTTTCAAGTCGTGACCAGAATACGTGATCTCACATAGAGCCCGAAAGGTAAGGTCAAGGTTAAGGCCACTTCAACCAAGCTTACCTGGATACTCGGCCGACGATCTGTGGTCTCACCTGGACGCTCTGAAGATGACCTCGTGTGGAACATTTGAGGTGAGCACGCCCCAGGAGCGCACGTACATGACGATCACCAGCTTGATCGTGTTGATGGCAGGCAGACCGGGCGCGAAAAACATGCCCATCCTGCAAGCGACACAACCTACGAGTGATCACCGGTCACACCTGGTCGCTCACACAGGACATTCTCAGCGATGGGACGCGGTACGCATCTGATCGTGCCCTGTTTCTGACCAGATGCAGAATGTTGTCAGCAATGTGACACGGTACTCACCACATCGTGCCCTGTTTCTGACCAGATGCAGAATGTTGTCAGCAATGTGACACGGTACTCACCACATCATGCCCTGTTTCTGACCAGATGCAGAATGTTGTCAGCAATGTGACACGGTACTCACCACATCATGCCCTGTTTCTGACCAGATGCAGACTGTTGTCAGCAATGTGGCACGGTACTCACCACATCGTGCCCTGTTTCTGACCAGATGCAGAATGTTGTCAACAGCCGGACTCGGTACGCACCACATCATGCCCTGGTTGTTGACCAGGTGCAGGATGTTCTCGGCGATTGCGAAGTCGGCATACTTGGGCGCCGTCCTCTCCAGGTCCCAGCACCAGCACTTGTTCATCACGCGCACAAACACGGCGCGGAGAAACTCCAGACAGACCACGGACGCCAGCGTCCATACCTGATCATGGAGATGGCACCAGTTGTCAGGGCCATGCCGCCAGTCCACTGAATCCTCACCATGCATATAGCAGGTAATAGCTATTCAAGGGGTGTTATGATCAGCACCATATCATCTGATGTCACTGGTTCATCTGGTTCACTGGTCACTGGATCATTTGATATTCACTGAATCCTCACCATATATAAATATATATATATATATATATATATATATATATATATATCAGGTAATAGTTACTCAAGGCATGTTATGATCAGCACCGCCAGTCCACTGAATCCTCACCATGCATATATCAGGTAATAGCTACTCAAGGGATGCTATGGCCAGGTAAACTATTCCGCAGTTCTTATCGTGTTGGGCTATACTTCTGAACATTCCCTACCCACTTCGCTCTCTCATTATCTCTATCTCTATCTCTATCTCTATCTCTATCTCTATCTCTATCTCTATCTCTATCTCTATCTCTATCTCTATCTCTATCTCTATCTCTATCTCTATCTCTATCTCTATCTCTATCTCTATCTCTACCTCTATCTCTACCTCTATCTCTAGCTCTATCTCTATCTCTATCTCTGTATTTATCTCTATATCTATCTCTCTCTCTATCTCTATCTCTATCTCAATCTCTATATCTATCTCTCTCTATCTCTATCTCTATCTCTATCTCTATCTCTATCTCTATCTCTATCTCTATATCTATCTCTATCTATGTTCTATCTCTATGTCTATCTCTATCTCTATCTCTATCTGTGTCTGTATATCTATCTCCATCTCTATCTCTGTCGCTATCTCTATCGCTATCTCTATCTCTATCTCTACATCTCTCGCGGTTGCCTTTTCATATCTGTAGAAAATGTTATTTCGCAGAATGCACCATGGGTCATCCTACGTTTACTTCAGAGCGAAGGCATTAATCGATTATGGATGAAGAGTCGTTTTCCTGTGTGCCTATAAACAACGAACATGATCAGCGAACAGCAACATCAAGTTAGCTGTTAGTTCGGTGCAGGTAGCAGATAGGAGAATGGTGAAAGCCGCAAAGCAATATTAGCGGTCGATTCTTTCGTAAAACATGAGCGGAGTCATTTACAGTATTGGGGAAAGAAAACCACCTAGTCCATGATAGCATACTATAGATAGCCGTGATGACAAGCATCGAGTCGGCGCAACTGGTTCAAACAGTGCATTCAATGACACTTTCATTTAATTTGGTCACACTACTTCTCACGTAGTTATCCGTAAAGCGCTCTAATCACATACTGGTTCAGTGACAGGGCATGTGGCCATGTTTACATACCTTGTCCATGTATACCACTTGTATGATAACGTATCGTGTCCATGCATGCCAAGTGTATGATAGCGTACCGTGTCCATACCGTGTCCATACCACATCATACCATGTGTATGAAGACGTACTGTGTCCATGCATGCCACGCGTTTGATAACGTACCGTGTCCATGATGACCAGCCTCGCCATTTCCTGGCCATACTTGGTCTCCCAACATAGCTTGCGCAGTTTCATGCGGATTGTGTCATTGAACAAGTTTGACGTCTCCTTAATAATAACAGCGTCTGGAAAATCCGACTGTCAAATCAGTGCACTTCTATTTTTTAAAACTAATGAATTACAAGCCAATGTCAACATTTATAGCTGATACGCACAGTTTATTGACACGGGTCCACCGTTTGTTGGCACGGGACCACATTTTGTTGCAATAGGACCACGTGGTTTATTAACACGGGACCACAGCTTATTGGCACGGGAACACATTTTGTTGCAACAGGACCACATGGTTTATTGACACGGAACCACAGTTTGTTGACAAGGGATGACGGATTGTTGACACGGGACCACAGTTTGTTGACAAGGGATGACGGATTGTTGACACGGAACCACAGTTTGTTGACAAGGGATGACGGATTGTTGACACGGAACCACAGTTTGTTGACAAGGGATGACGGATTGTTGACACGGGACCACAGTTTGTTGACAAGGGATGACGGATTGTTGACACGGGACCACAGTTTGTTGACAAGGGATGACGGATTGTTGACACGGGACCACAGTTTGTTGACAAGGGATGACGGATTGTTGACACGGAACCACAGTTTGTTGACAAGGGATGACGGATTGTTGACACGGAACCACAGTTTGTTGACAAGGGATGACGGATTGTTGACACGGAACCACAGTTTGTTGACAAGGGATGACGGATTGTTGACACGGAACCACAGTTTGTTGACAAGGGATGACGGATTGTTGACACGGGACCACAGTTTGTTGACAAGGGATGACGGATTGTTGACACGGAACCACAGTTTGTTGACAAGGGATGACGGATTGTTACACGGACCACAGTTTGTTGACAAGGGATGACGGATTGTTGACACGGGCCACAGTTTGTTGACAAGGGATGACGGATTGTTGACACGGGACCACAGTTTGTTGACAAGGGATGACGGATTGTTGACACGGAACCACAGTTTGTTGACAAGATGACGGATTGTTGACACGGAACCACAGTTTGTTGACAAGGGATGACGGATTGTTGACACGGAACCACAGTTTGTTGACAAGGGATGACGGATTGTTGACACGGAACCACAGTTTGTTGACAAGGGATGACGGATTGTTGACACGGGACCACAGTTTGTTGACAAGGGATGACGGATTGTTGACACGGAACCCAGTTTGTTGACAAGGGATGACGGATTGTTGACACGGGACCACAGTTTGTTGACAAGGGATGACGGATTGTTGACCGGAACCACAGTTTTTGACAAGGGATGACATTTTGACACGGAACCACATTTGTTGACAAGGGATGACGGATTGTTGACACGGAACCACAGTTTGTTGACAAGGGATGACGGATTGTTGACACGGGACCACAGTTTGTTGACAAGGGATGACGGATTGTTGACACGGAACCACAGTTTGTTGACAAGGGATGACGGATTGTTGACACGGAACCACAGTTTGTTGACAAGGGATGACGGATTGTTGACACGGGACCACAGTTTGTTGACAAGGGATGACGGATTGTTGACACGGAACCACAGTTTGTTGACAAGGGATGACGGATTGTTGACACGGGACCACAGTTGGAGTGACGGATTGTTGACACGGAACCCTTTGTTGACAAGGATGACGGATTGTTGACACGGAACCACAGTTTGTTGACAAGGGATGACGGATTGTTACAGGGACCACAGTTTGTTGACAAGGGATGACGGATTGTTGACACGGAACCACATTTGTTGACAAGGGATGACGGATTGTTGACACGGGACACAGTTTGTTGACAAGGATGACGGATTGTTGACACGGAACCACAGTTTGTTGACAAGGGATGACGGATTGTTGACACGGAACCACAGTTTGTTGACAAGGATAATTGTTGACACGGGACCACAGTTTGTTGACAAGGGATGACGGATTGTTGACACGGGACCACAGTTTACTGACACAGGAAAATTCGCCGGCAATTGCACAGCAACGAGAGACGACCTGGCTGCACTACACGAATATCCCTACACTGGCACAAGCTGGGACAACAAGCTGGGACACGAATTAGGCTGGGACAGATTTAGGATGAGGTGGTAAATTCACGCACCAGTGCTCTGCAGAAAACTACAAAACACCCACCTTCTAATCCCCGGCCACACCAGGCGAGCCCTATACCCCGGACACGACTCGCTGACGCCGCAAGGCCACCGAGAAACGCAGCTTAACTAACGTCGCCAAACAAAATACCGTTATTCCGAATGTCCATCATTTCAGACACAGCACGTGATTAACACCGGCTGCCGCAATCCGTCCGCAGCCCGTCCACTCCACGTCATGCAAAAATATAGCTGATTTTTCACGCTTCTTCGGAACGCCACACCCACCACCTTTCCTGTCTCACTAGTAAAAATAATTGGAATCATCATGCGCACTGCAAATTTAACTAGGCTTATCGAAGTTAAACACACGTCAGTTTGTTCTTCAAAACACGTTTGCAAGCTTTTGCATCACCAACGACACTATGCTGTAATGTGCTTTTCATGTCACTACATGTTTTCGTTGTTCTGTTTGTTTTCTGGTCCGAATTAAGGCGACATTATAGGAGCCAGTGTCTCTACCCAGGTCATATATCGCCTCGACACTTACAAGAGCTAAACTGTTCTGCCATTGTAGGATCCCCGCCTGTAATCACAGCACCATAACACAAAGCAAGCCACGACCTCGTAAGCCACATCACCACTACTATAGCCCAAATACAGCTGCATTGTACATTTCTGTACCGTTACAAGCCCAGTCCGACCTCATGAATCACGACACCGTTACAAGCCCAGCCCTACCTCTTGGACCCGACCCCGTTACGGGGCCCACTTTAGTTTCCGTAAACCACCGCATCACTATAGGGGGCCAGTCCGATCTCGCACATCACCGCACCATTACAGGAGCCCAGTTCAGACCTCACGAGCGACGCCACTGCTACAGAAGCTCTGTGTTAACCCCGTAAATCACGGCACCACCCAGCCAACCGCTGGAGGCCACCGCAACAAATGCAATTCAATGTCGCCGAGTCGACCTCGAGCCACCACCGGCGGAGCGGTCTCGACTGCTGGCTACTGGCATCCATCTGGTTGGCCGTCTTACATACGAAACGGCCGCCGTCGTCCTGCACAGCTAATCATTGCAGGGTCAATGGTATTCGGCAGAAGCACGTATCACTGCCGCTACCCCGTCGAGCGCCCCTTGCAGCGACTGGCACTGGCGGACCGTGAAGTGGACTCCACACACAACTTCGTTGACGTCCAATGCATAGTTTTGGAAATGCAGGCTTATGCAGGCAACATGCATGCCTTGTCTCATCTCAGCGGTATGTCACGCATGCTACATGGTCATCGATTGCCCAAGATTGACCTTAGGACGCTGAAGTTTGGTGTGTGCAGGCACGTGGTATACGGCCAGCGCCCAGACCAACGTTCTCCTGCTGACAAGAGACAGCAGTTTCGATCACTCCACAAATTTTCAGCCGCAATGCTATGATCACGAATGCCATACGTGCAGCCCGACAGCACCTACAGCCTTTACTTTGCCCTCACCCTTATCGTACCTTACCCAGCCTTTACTTTACCTTGCCCATCCCTTACCTTGCCCAATCCTATACCTGCAGCCTGACAGCCCTACAGCCCTTACTTTGCCCTCACCCTTACCTTATCTTACCCAATCCTATTCGTGGGGCCCGACAGCCCTACAGCCCTTACCTTGCCCTCATCCTTACCTTACCTTACCCTGCCCAGCCCTTACCTTGCCCTCATCCTTACCTTAATCAGCCCTTACCTTGCCCAATCCTATACGTGCAGCCCGATAGCCCTACAGCCAAGGGCGTCGCCACCGGGGGGCAAGGGGGGGCGACCCCCCCTGAAAATTTGAGGAGGCCCCTATCCGGAAATGCACAGGGAAAAAGTGAGCAAGGAGGCCGACGAGACATGAGAGGAGGCCTCCAAGACGTGAGAGGAGGCCCTAATTCGAAGAAGGAGTCACCTAGGGGAAGATAGCAGGCCCCAGCAATCAAGAGAGTGCCAACAATTGGCACGGAGGCCACCAGGAATGCAAAGGAGGCCCCCAGGATTGAAAAGGAGGCCCCCGTGATTACAAAGGAGGCCCCCAGGATTGTAAAGGAGACCCACATGATTGCAAAGGAGGCCTCCAGGATTGCAAAGAGGGCCCCCGGGATTGCAAAAGAGGCCCCGTGATTACGAAGGAAGCCCCCATGATTGCAAAGGAGGCCCCCAGGATTGCAAAGGAGGCCCCCAGGATTGCAAACGAGGCCCCCAGGATTGCGAAGGAGGCCCCCAGGATTGAAAGGAGGCCCCCAGGATTGCAAAGGAGGCCTCCAGGATTACAAAGGAGGCCCCAGGATTGCAAAGGAGGCCCCAGGATTGCAAAGGCTCCAGGATTGCAAAGGAGGCCTTCAGGATTGCAAAGGAGGCCCCATGATTGCAAAGGAGGCCCCATGATTGCAAAGTAGACCCCAGGATTGCAAAGAGCCTCCAGGTTGCAAAGGAGGCCCCAGGATTGCAAAGGAGGCCCCAGGATTGCAAAGGAGGCCCCAGGATTGCAAAGGAGGCCCCCAGGATTGCAAAGGAGGCCCCAGGATTGCAAAGGAGGCCCCCAGGATTGCAAAGGAGGCCCCAGGATTGCAAAGGAGGCCCCCAGGATTGCAAAGGAGGCCCCCGTGATTACAAAGGAGGCCCCCAGGATTGCAAAGGAGGCCCCAGGATTGCAAAGGCCCACATGATTACAAAGGAGGCCCACAGGATTGCAAAGGAGGCCCCCAGGATTGCGATGGAGGCCCCCAGGATTGCAAAGGAGGCCCCCAGGATTGCAAAGAGGCAAAGGAGGCCCCCAGGATTGCAAAGGAGGCCCCCAGGATTGCGAAGGAGGCCCCCAGGATTACAATGGAGGCCCCCAGGATTGCAAAGGCCCACATGTTTACAAAGGAGGCCCCCAGGATTGCAAAGGACTCCAGGATTGCAAAGGAGGCCCCCATGATTGCAAAGGAGGCCCCAGGATTCCAAAGGAGACCCCCAGGATTGCGAAGGATGCCTCCAGGCTAGCGAAGGAGGCCCCCAGGATTGCAAAGGAGGCCCCCAGGATTGTAAAGGAGGCCCACAGGATTGCAAAGGAGGCTTCAGGATTGCAAAGGAGGCCCACAGGATTGCAAAGGAGGCCCCTGTGATTACAAAGGAGGCCCCCATGATTACAATGGAGGCCCCCAGGATTGCAAAGAGGCCCCCAGGATTGCAAAGGAGGCCCCCAGAATTGCAAAGGAGGCCCCCAGGATTGCAAAGGAGGCCACCAGGATTACAAAGAGGCCCCCAGGATTGCAAAGGAGGCCCCGAGGATTGCAAAGGAGGCCCCCAGGATTGCAAGGGAGGCCCCAGGGATTGCAAAGGACTCCAGTATTGCAAAGGAGGCCCTCATGATTGCAAAGGAGGCCCCCAGGATCGCAAAGGAGGCCTCCAGGATTTCAAAGGAGGCCCCCAGGATTGAAAAGGAGGCTCCCGTGATTACAAAGGAGGCCCCAGGATTGCAAGGGAGGCCCCAATGATTTCAAAAGACTCCAGGATTACAAAGGAGGCCCTCATGATTGCAAAGGAAGCCATCATGATTGCAAAGGAGGCTCCCAGGATTGCAAAGGAGGCCCCAAGGATTGCAAAGGACTCCAGTATTGCAAAGGAGGCCCTCATGATTGCAAAGGAGGCCCCCAGGATCGCAAAGGAGGCCTCCAGGATTGCAAAGGAGGCCCCCAGGATTGAAAAGGAGGCTCCCGTGATTACAAAGGAGGCCCCCATGATTGCAAAGGAGGCCCCCAGGATTGCAAAGGCCCACATGATTACAAAGGAGGCCCCCAGGATTGCAAAGGAGGCCCACAGGATTGTCAAGGAGGCCTCCAGGATTGCAAAGGAGGCACCAGGATTGCAAAGGAGGCCCACAGGATTATCAAGGAGGTCCCCAGGATTGCAAAGGAGGCCCACAGGATTACAAAGGAGGCCCCAGGATTGCAAAGGAGACCCCCAGGATCGCAAAGGAGGCCTCCAGGATTGCAAAGGAAGCCCCCAGGATTGCAAAGGAGTCTCTCGTGATTACAAAGGAGACCCCCATGATTGCAAAGGAGGCCCCCAGGATTGCAAAGGAGGCCCACATGATTGTCAAGGAGGCCTCCAGGATTGCAAAGGAGGCCCACAGGATTATCAAGGAGGCCCCCTGGATTGCAAAGGAGGCCTACAGGATTGTCAAGGAGGCTATCACATCAAATATATCACATCAAGACCTTTAAAAAAATATAACTCGATGTCCAAAAGTTCACACCGAGACTCGATCGAATGGACCCCAGCACCCGAAAATTAAGAACAGTTCCGGCAAAAATTACCCGGAGGGCTTTTATACTCCGAAAGGTGCCATCGGCTGAACAAAAAACTCCTTCGGTGGCCGCAGTGGCATATCAAAGGGGCAAATTCCCCCTCCCTCCTAAGAGGGATATGCTCCCAAGAATCGAGCCGAGGCCCCCAAAAGTCGCGCTGGGGCCACAGAAATTCACGTCGGTCCACCAGAATTCGCGTAGGGGCTCCAAGTAAATGCGGCGGGCCCCAGAATACTCGCTCCGAGGCCCGAAAATCTGCAACAGGAACCGCCAAGATCGCGTTGTGGCCACAGCTAAGTACAACGCGCCCCGCAAACTCGAACCGGTCCCACCAAATATCGCGCTCGGACCCATAATTCCCATCGGTAGTACCACAAATTTGGTCTGGTCATAAAAAATTCACGTCGGGGCTGCCAACAATTGGCGTCTAGGGCTCCACATAAGCACCGTGTGACCCCCAAAGTCGCATCGGTATCCGAAAAAGAAAGCCGGAGCCCTCCAAAATAAAGAGGGATTCAAAAAAAGTCCGGGTCCGGAAAATGGTTCCGGAGCACCGAACATATCATCAGATGCCTCGAAAAAATCGCGTACGGCATCGAAAAACATACCGGAGCTCGAAGAAAATCGAGGTGAGATGGAAAAACATGGCGCCAGGGACTCGAAAAATGAGGCCTAGATTCGGAATTTAAAGAAAATTCAGAAGAGGTCCACAAAAATCGCGTCGACCCCAGATAACTGGCGTTGGGTCCCCGGAACCACGCGCCTGGGCGCGATAAGTTGCGCTAAGACCCAGAAATATCGCACCGAAGACCCAAAATCGTACTGGGCCCCACAAATGTGCGTCAGAAGCCCCAAATAAACACAGCGGGACCCTAAGAGCACAACGGGGACCGAAAATGTAACTGGCCCTCCAAAGCGCAGTCTCGCAAAAAGCGACAGGGCCCTAAAACATGCGTTGCAGCCATAAATAAATATAGCGGGAACTCTAAACAAAAACACACAAAAAAACACCGGAAGCTCTCAAGGCACACAGGGGCCATGCGACCGCACAAGGGCCTGAAAAGAGGCTGGGGTCGCAATAAGCAACATGGTCCCAGAACGAACAAAAATACCGGGCACTAAATAAATACACTGAGATCATTGAAAGCGCCCCGACAACTAAGAAAAATCATCGGTGCACAAAGAAGCAACAAAACCCTAAAACGAGCAGGGGTTTCGAAAATGCATTGGGCCTCTAACAAAAATGGATTGGAGCCCTAAGACACATCCGTAGACGAAGAAATACGAAACGGGTCCAAAGAAGTACACTCAGGCAGGGCCTCGGTTCG
Source organism: Ashinkailepas kermadecensis (assembly GCA_034440615.1). NCBI lineage: Eukaryota > Metazoa > Arthropoda > Thecostraca > Neolepadidae > Ashinkailepas > Ashinkailepas kermadecensis. The sequence goes on from JAOTOM010003859.1 coordinate 98,529, forward strand.
GTAGCCAACCTGGAAGCATGTTTAATCAAAGATATGAGGTGCATCAAAGCTCAGCGGGTATCCGCATTTCTTCATCATAAAATATGAGAAGTGGGGAACTAATAATCGAATTTAATTAATCGAATTTTCGCAGCGAACGCCCATACAAAGCATTTCATCACGTGAGATAAGGCGCAAGTCTATCATGTGGCAGCAATTAGCAAAGCGTAGGAGGCCCAGCAGAATCCGTAGCATCGCACGAAGTGTGGCGAATGCGCCGAATGCGCAAGATGGGTGTGCACATGCACTAACGTTGGCGTCGTGGCGACCGGGCACTATGAACTGGAATGTCTGAAATTGGTAAATTTTACATTTTAAAGTGATCTGTGTAGGTGTAATTTCAGCAGTACAAGGTTACTTATCAAGGGATACCAAAAGAATACATTCGAACAGGATGGGGGAGCCAGGGTTGAAATCCGACGAATCAGAAACGATAGTGGTAGTTTAGGCCCCTCGACAGGATAATTTAGTTGGTCACTAATTGTTTTATATAAAAAGGTCCCCTTTGACAAAATAGTGGTCGAAATCGGAAGTCTTTTTATTGAGTAGGTGGACCCCTCCAAATACGTTTGCCCCCCTCCCCTTGACGCAAATATAGGTACGTCACTGGCACTGGCGGATCCAGGGGAGGGGGGGCATTCCGGCCATGGCCCCCCAAGCGCTTCAAGGGGGGGGGGGAGCATAGTGTCTTTTGGCCCCCCCCCAAACCAATAAAAGTAAACTAAATTAAAATGCAGTAACCTTTGCTGAGGTTAAAAAATAGCTTTCCGGGTGAAATAATCTCCAATTTTAAAGGTATTTTGTTATGATTGTTTGGAAGTCCAATATGGTAGCATAGTAGATTCTGACGCATCGAGGGTTCTATGCTGTTGAAGTTCTGCTTACAGCAAGAGATGACGAAATCAGCAGTTTCATTATTCATTCGTCAGATAGGTTCATGAAGTTTGTTTAGCCATTAACGGGCAAGCGGACCCAGTGAGCCAGATTTCGAAAGCGGAATTTGAACAGGATGTTTTGTGCGAGTGACCAGTTGAGCCCAGTTGAGCAGCATGTTTCGTATGTTGGTGTTGGGGTTGCTAAGATGAAGAGACAGGCTACATTCACTAGCGGATCCAGGGAGGGGCCATTCCGGCCATGGCTCCCCCGAAGCGCTTAAAAGGGTCTTTTGGCCCCCCGAAACCAACGGAAGTAAACTGAATGAAAATGCAGTAACCTTTGCTGAGGTAAAAAAATATCGTCTGGATGAAAGTATCTCCAATTTTAAAGGTATTTGTATAATTGTTTGGAAGCCAATATGGTAGCATAGTACATTCTGACACGCATCGAGGGTTCTATGCTGCTCAAGTTCTGCTTACAGCAAGAGTTGACAAAATCGGATCTGCCAGTGTGTACACGTGCACGAACGTTGACGTGGTACAAGACGTTGAACGTGAACATGAACGTTTTGGTAAACAAGAACACAAATCCCGTAACTTAGAAACGGTGGAGGTAGGCTGGGGCCCCTACACAGGAAATTATGTTGTCATTAATTATTATTGTAAAAAATGGGTCCATTTGACAAATAGTGGTAGAAATCCGATGCTTTTAACCAAAAATAGTGGGAGAATGGGCACCCTCCAAATCCCTTCGACCCCTCCTCTGATGCAATTCCTAAGTACGCCACTGGGGGGGGGGGGGGGGGGGCTGACGCCGAAAACCGAAAGTTGTCCCCCCCAAACCGGTGGGCTAGATCCGCCAGTGCGTTTGCTTATTTATACCCTGGTATGGCTCAGTTCTCAGCGGAAAAAAAAGATTCTTGCTATTGCGCTTTGCGTAAATGATGCACCATGCCAAGAACAAACAAGACATCAATATGAAGCCATGTTCCCCATTCTGGAACCATACTAAGAGCCTAAAATAGCAATAGGAGGCCCTAACACAGTGGAGGCCCCCTTTCGGGAGCAGGAGGCCCCCTATCAATATTGCCCCCCCCTGGAAGAATTTCGTGGCGACGCCACTGCCTACAGCACTTACCTTGCCCCCACCCTTACCGTCACATCTGCTACCCGCCAATTACTTGTGTACATAAAAGATGATGACCATGACCAATGAGAGGGATTTTAGACACTTTCAACATTTTTGCTCCGATCGTAAAAGGTAACGTATACGTACATTCGATTGGTGCGTTGCACATTGCACGGGAGTTGCATTTAATTTCATTGCATACGCAGGCGTTTTATGATTTAACGCCCATGTCATGATTGACATCGGCGGTGATCTCAGATGGGTAAGATCGGAATATGTGACTGGTGACAAGTTACACACACTGGAATACACGTCATGACACAAACGCCAAAAGTCCTTAACGTATTATCCTCAAATGTTGCCTCGATTATGGTTCCTGACTGCACAATTAATCAATATTGCATGTTTTCAGACATGCCAAATTTAGGGTGGATCGACCAAGGCCGATTCAAGTCCGGTAGGAACAATTTCATGGGGGTGGTTTAAAAACACTCCATGAATTTTCGCTGAATTTTAGATGAAAATCCATTCAGTGTCATAGCTCGTTAGTTCCGAGTTTTTCTCGCCGCGCTGCGTTGCAGTCTCCACTGGAGGCGCGTTAGCGGATGGCCGCTAACACCTGGTGGGCTCGTCGGTTGGGCAAGAGGAGCTCATGAATAGATATATAGTCTCAATTAATGTGTTTCTGAGATATTCAGCGCAGGATGTATGTGAAAACTTCCTCAATAAATTAAACACCGAATTCGATTTCGCAGTACATATCAACGTAGTGACTATCTTAGCTTTGTAGCAACCCCATAACTTAGATTATCGATAACGTGTGCGCAGAATGCCAAAGACTCTCTCGTCCCGTAGAACGACGAACGATTTCGTGCTAGGTCAGCCTGGGTGCGTACCTGGGAATGTGCTTCATACAAGAAAAGACATCGCAAACCAAGTACGAATGTCCATAGACTGCGAGGCAAGAATAGGAACCGAAAGTAACCGTCAAAAAGTAGCCGTCAAAAAAGCAATAGCAGGCACCAGTATCTACGCAAGACATATCTGGGTCAATGAAGGGATGTCTGTTGTCTCAGACACGCATTGGGCTGCTGACGACCGGATACTGCGATCGTTCGTGACGAAAATGATGAAGATAAACTGGAACAAACAAAACAGTTTTGACAGAGAAAATCGATGGCACGGGCAATTACGGAATATTGCCAAATGCGAATGTAGGAATCCCGAGGCTCGCAATTGATCCACGCGTGAGAAGGTACCTGCGGAGGACATCGAATTTCTGACAGATCAGAAAGCGGCAGGCAGATGTTGATCGGGGCGCACGATTGACAGGAATCACGCCGCCCGCTACGCTACCCGTCGGAGGCGGGATCAGGAAAACCGCTCGAGACCAGGAACGACAGAGCCGCTACGCTACCCGTCGGAGACGGGAGCAGGAGAACCGCTCGAGAACAGGAACGACAGAGCCGCTACGCCATCCGTCAGAGACGGGAGCAGGAGAGCCGCTCGAGACCAGAAACAGCAGAGCCGCTACGGTCTGCACTGGGTCACTTGGAAACGGAAATAACAAGGGATTCTACGGAGCTCATGTTAACTGCTGATACCAGCGTTGAACAGTCGACAGCGGATGCAAACGTCGGCGAACTGCATAACTCGGCCACTGCGACTGACCGGTGCGATGTCTGATCGCGCGGCAGCTGCAACCGTAATGGAGTTCAGGCTGATGTTCGAGCAATAAATCACTTGTCGTGTATCATAAAAAGATGCAGAGGGCGAATGTACATGCGGGAAACAGTCAGGCTGAGCAGGCGGCTGCTCATTGTGATGGCAAACCGTCATCGCTTTATTTTCATGGGAGAAAAGATGTCACCTTTGTAATGGCGGAACAGCAATTAGATGAGGCTGGTACATCCACCAGAGCAAGGTTTCTACCTATCAAGAGTAACATATTGCGGCAGTTTCTGAGCTTGGAGGGGAGTATGTTGCACGTTTTGTCCCAACTTCCCGGCAAGGTACGTGGTATATTTCGAGAGCTGCAATCTACGGCGAGTGAGTCTGGTGGCGAAGTTGTGGTCATCGGAGCAGCAGATGCCATGGCAGTTAACACAGGGAAAGCTGACAGTGTGACGATTATTTTAGCTATTCAATGGGAAACCTGTCCATTCGTTTGTTTGTCAATTGCATATAAATGAGTTTAATCTGATAGAATTTGGATGGCTCAATTACCGGGTCTAAATATTTGAATGGTCAGTTCGAAAAGTTATTGTCTGAAGACCTGGAAACCATGCCAATTATTTATTTTCAGTCCGTAACCGGCCAGATTGCCGGGATGGAGGAAACCGCAATGACTAATGTGAGTTGGGGTCAGAAAATACGGTACAAAAATCTGACGCCATGCAACGCATTGTGAGGCCTGTGATTGAGCGTGGCAACTACCGGACCCACCCGGTGTCGCGTCACTTCTGTTAGCCATGGCGTTAGACTCTGGCACACAAGCTCGCCAAAAATCCGTTGTTCTGATCCGAAAGGCCCGGATTCAGAGGCAGGATTCGGAAGTACGACCCGATACGCTGCCCGCAGTAAGCTTCAGCGCGCAGAACTACACAGAGCGCATTGACTGGCAATGAAAACTAGTCACTGAAGCTCCACTGATCGCTGGGCTCGGAAATCCAGGGTGCAATGTGCTTTTAATGTGCCGGCCTGTCGGGTGCACGTCCAGGTCAGGCGACTGAACCCAGGTCAGGCGACTGAACCCAGGTCAGGCGACTGAACCCAGGTCAGGCGACTGAACCCAGGCCAGGCGACTGAGCCCAGGCCAGGCGACTGAACCCAGGCCAGGCGACTGAACCCAGGTCAGGCGACTGAGCCCAGGTCAGGCGACTGAGCCCAGGCCAGGCGACTGAACCCAGGCCAGGCGACTGAGCCCAGGTCAGGCGACTGAGCCCAGGTCAGGCGACTGAACCCAGGCCAGGCGACTGAGCCCAGGCCAGGCGACTGAACCCAGGCCAGGCGACTGAACCCAGGCCAGGCGACTGAGCCCAGGCCAGGCGACTGAACCCAGGCCAGGCGACTGAGCCCAGGTCAGGCGACTGAACCCAGGTCAGGCGACTGAACCCAGGTCAGGAGACTGAACCCAGGTCAGGCGACTGAGCCCAGCTCAGGGACTGAACCCAGGCCAGGCGACTGAACCCAGGTCAGGCGACTGAGCCCAGCTTAGGCGACTGAGCCCAGGCCAGGCGACTGAACCCAGGTCAGGAGACTGAACCCAGGTCAGGAGACTGAGCCCAGGTCAGGCGACTGACCCCAGGCCAGGAGACTGAGCCCAGGCCAGGCGACTGAACCCAGGCCAGGCGACTGAACCCAGGCCAGGAGACTGAGCCCAGGCCAGGCGACTGAACCCAGGCCAGGAGACTGAGCCCAGGCCAGGCGACTGAACCCAGGCCAGGAGACTGAGCCCAGACCAGGCGACTGAACCCAGGCCAGGAGAGGAGACTGAACCCAGGCCAGGCGACTGAACCCAGGCCAGGAGACTGAGCCCAGGTCAGGCGACGAACCCAGGCAGGCGACTGAACCCAGGCCAGGCGACTGAGCCCAGGCCAGGCGACTGAACCCAGGCCAGGCGACTGAACCCAGGCCAGGCGACTGAACCCAGGCCAGGCGACTGAACCCAGGCCAGGCGACTGAACCCAGGCCAGGCGACTGAGCCCAGGCCAGGCGACTGAACCCAGGCCAGGCGACTGAACCCAGGCCAGGCGACTGAACCCAGGCCAGGAGACTGAGCCCAGGCCAGGCGACTGAACCCAGGCCAGGCGACTGAACCCAGGTCAGGCGACTGAGCCCAGGTCAGGCGACTGAACCCAGGCCAGGCGACTGAGCCCAGGCCAGGCGACTGAACCCAGGCCAGGCGACTGAGCCCAGGCCAGGCGACTGAGCCCAGGTCAGGCGACTGAGCCCAGGCCAGGCGACTGAACCCAGGCCAGGCGACTGAACCCAGGCCAGGAGACTGAGCCCAGGTCAGGCGACTGAGCCCAGGCCAGGCGACTGAACCCAGCTCAGGCGACTGAGCCCAGGCCAGGCGACTGAACCCAGGTCAGGCGACTGAGCCCAGGTCAGGCGACTGAGCCCAGGCCAGGCGACTGAACCCAGGCCAGGCGACTGAACCCAGGCCAGGCGACTGAGCCCAGGCCAGGCGACTGAGCCCAGGCCAGGCGACTGAACCCAGGTCAGGCGACTGAGCCCAGCTCAGGCGACTGAGCCCAGGCCAGGCGACTGAACCCAGGCCAGGCGACTGAACCCAGGCCAGGCGACTGAGCCCAGGCCAGGCGACTGAACCCAGGCCAGGCGACTGAGCCCAGGTCAGGCGACTGAGCCCAGGTCAGGTGACCGAACACGTTATGTAGCTGATCACATCGGCATCGGCCGCGGCGGTAGCACAGGAAGGTTCGTCGCGGCTATGTTTGCTAAAAATGAGCCGCGGAAAAGCAATAACGGCATTCCATTCCAAGCCGGACCACGGCTTCCTGAAGACATGAGGCTTCATGTGCTTGAATCGCAGCCTGCCAGCGGCACACAAATCTGCACCCTAGTGTAGCTGTCAGGTGAGCATAGGAAATACAATTATCACCCAATCTGTTTGTGCTGTGTTTAGATTTCATGTTTTGTGTCCATTATGCTTCGAATGTAGATGTAGTTCTTCTACACCTCTGCATTGCTGTCATCGTTTTGTATTGCTTTCTACATGTCTTTACCCTTCTGTCTTCGTTCCATGATATCTTAGCGATAAATTCATAATTTTATATTCATAATTAATTTAATACTTCATAACTAAATGACACTATAAGGGCATCCTCTGATTACCAATGCGCGCGCCAAGTGTTAGAGGCCTTCTGGCACACAGCCAATCGGGATTGCAACGCCGCTGAGCACAACAAAACAAGCTTAAAGGCCTGTACAGTTTGGAGACTGTACAGTTTGGAGACTGCAACGCCGCGCATTACCAAAAATACGAAGCTTTGGGGCTGGACACTACATAGGTTTTCAATTTAGAAAATTACGAAAAATCATATAGTATTCTTAGACCAACCCATTAAGTTCTCACCATTAGTCCTGAGCCTGAAATGAACCATCTCCATCACCTACCCCAATGTTCATATCAGTTGCAGGCAATCTCGCCATGGTCCCTGGGAATTTTAGCCAAGGCAAAACTTACAAAATATGTCCACTATCTGTTATCCCTTTCTTCGACTTCGTTCCTAAGCCTAAGTAAACTATACGTAATTAGATACGCATGGGTGATATACATTAGGATCATATCCTAGGAAAATACAAAAAATGCCGAAGCTTCCAGATGTGTGGTGCCTGAATCCGCCTCTGCTCGTTAAGTTCATATGAGTTCAAAATCGACCACCCAGGCCGCCGGGTCTTTTCACAAGGTCACATATCTATCATATCATTAAGCCACACAATTGGGAAGCGTCACTACGTAACGGTTCCGTAATTCTAAAGGATCGGATACCTGGTGAGCGAAAAGTAATGCTTTGGTACTTTCCATGGAGCTCTAGCGCAGTGGAGAGTGCTTGGAGTTGCATGCCATTGGCACAGCTAGGAGTTTCATAGAGGGAGCCCGCCCCTCCAAAAATTAAACAGAGAACGCTGTCGGCGTGCGAAGCGCGGCGAAAATGTTTGGTTTTGCGTACTGAAAATCCTAAAATGTATTGTTTAGTCCAATGTATTTCAGTTGCTAATGGGAGGAGGGGACAGGCCCCGCCCCTTGGCTACGCCTCTGTTGCATGCTCCCTTCCTCTGGGGTTGGGAGGAGGGCGGGCTGGTAAGCGCTCTCCGAAAACGACGATGCCATGCTATTTAGGATGCGTAATGCTGAAATAAGCTACATACACACCTTTTGAACTAGATCGTCCTTGCATGCCCATTCCAGAGCTCTTAGTGGCTCCCGGCGTTGAGTTGCTTCTGTTCGAGTTGCACACGAGCTCGTAGCAGTCTTTGGCCTCGAGCACCACCATTGTGACTGCGTCGTCAGCCATGCCGCCGACGTTGGCGTAGCCGAACGTTGTCCCCTGGGTGGTGCCAGGCTGACCGCGCGTGGCTGACGGCAGTGACGAACTTCTTGAGGGAACCTCGACGGTGTTTGTTGGCGACATCAGTGCCGGCGTTACTCGCCTCCTGTCCGGAGTTGTCGTCTCTGGCTGGCCAGACACTGGTGGCTTCGTCACGTCGTTCGTGACCACCATCAGGTCGGATCCAAGTCTCTCCAAGTCGATCGATGGCGGCGGCGGCGGGCTGCCGTGACGAGGCGCGTCCGCTCCGGGCGCGTCTCGAGCAGTGTCATCGTGTCGTGCCGCTGCCGGATCGCTCGCTCCGTCCGCCACGGGAGCCGCGGTAGCGCCCCCGGCCGACTGCCGGCTCCGGTGCCAGCCAGGCGGCGCCGTGTCGCCGCCCGTCGGCGTCGACGTCACCGCAGCGTCCGTCGACGCATCGCTCGGCTCCAGCGACGGCCCCGTGGAGACAGCATCGGCGTCGTCTGTGGCGCCGTCAGCAATGCCGTCGGCCGCGCGACCAGCGGCTCCGTCCACCGTGGAGTCGGTAGCGCCACCTATATTGGTCGAGTCGATGGTATTGCCATCTGCGAGTGTCGAATGCGTGTCTGTGTCGTCTGCATCTGTCGTGGGGTCCTCGGATGGCTGGGTCGGCACGTGGTCCCACCCGGTCCGGTCCGCATCAGTCAGCACGTATTCGGTGACGTATGCGGTGGGTGCAGGCAGAGTGCGTTCGGGCACGTGGTGCCACCAGAGCCGGTCCGCGTCGGTCGGCGTGTACTCGGTGCCGTGTTTGGCGTCCGCCGGCAGAGGACGGCTCGAGGTCAGGCGACGGCCGGCGGCAGCGGCAATGTCCGGGGTCGGCGCCTGTCTGCGGCGGCGGCGGCGGTCCAGGAACGGTGGCGGCCACTGGTCCGCCGCAGCCGCGTCGTCGTCGTCGATCGGCGCCAGTTCGGAGAGGACTGGCACCAGCGACGTCACAGGCAGCGCCACCTCGGGCGGTAGGGTGGCCTCGATGGTCGCCTGTCCGGATGTGGTTGACTCACTGACAGAGGCCGACTCGCCGTTCACCACATCGATGCCGTAATCTGTCGTCCCGTATTCATCGTTTGTGCCATGGGTCTCGTAACTCGCATCCGACTCGTAGCTAGTTGTACCGGTGTCATAATTGGGCTCGGTGTCATAGCCTGCACCGCTGTCATAACTAGAATCGGCGTCATAGCCGGCTGTTCCCGTGTCAGAACTCGCATCGGCGTCAGGGCCGGCATTGGCGCCATAACCCTCATCGGCGCCATAGCTTTCCGTATCGGAGCTATCGCCCGTCATATCGGTGCTGAAACCGCTGTCATCTTCAGTAGAACTATCACGGCTGTCAGCCGGTGTACCAGAGTGAACACGGTCGCCGTGTTGGAGACGGTCACGATGCCGCGAGGATTTGTCACTTCCATACCACTGACGTGGGCCCACCAAGCCGTCCTCGGGCGGTCCGTACGGTCCGTCGGTCGCCGGCTCCGACACCCCGTCTGGTGGAGACGAGCGCGCGCTGTCGGAGGGGAGCTGGGCCGTACTGTCTTCACTGTCGGAGGGGAGCTGGGTCGCGCTATCTTCACTGGAGGAGGTGGGCTGGGCCGTACTGTCTTCACTGTCGGAGGGGAGCTGGGTCGCGCTATCTTCACTGTCGGAGGGGAGCTGGGTCGCATTGCCTTCACTGTCGGAGGAGAACTGGCCCGCACTGTCAGAAGGGGACCCCGTGGGACGTGAGGTGGTGATATCACCAGGTCTCCCGAGTGTTCCACTACCATCTGACGGAGTCGGCCCGGCTGGTCGCTGCGCGTCGCCACCGAACGTCTGATCGGGGAGCGTGACTGACGGGGTGCCGACACCGGACGTGTCGAACAGACCCGAGACGGGTTTGGTCGGCGCTGCCGACGCCGGTGACCGGGAATCGTTCAGTGCATCATGGAAGTCTGGGCCTCTGGTCGACACGACGGTGGGAGGACTGCCTCCAAGGAAGGTGGTGGACTCCAGTCCCGGTTGGCCGGAAACACAGTCTATCGCCATGCTGAAGCACGGGTGCAACGCGGCGTCGGTGGAGTCGGTGCCGTTGCTCAGAGGCAGCTCCCTGACGATCAGGGACGATGACGGAGGTGCGCTGAAGTTGGGCTTCAGGGCTGTGAGCTCTCGAGTCTGCGGCATAAATGACACGGTTAAACTCTTGCGATAGGGTAATACATCCATGACCTAAATCAATTCAGAATAATCGTTTGGATACGGATGGGTGCACTGTTTATGTGTTACCCTTCGCAGTGTGACAGAGCTTCCTTTCACTCGCAGTCGAGGGGATCAGTTTGACCCCAAACAAACCTCTAATTACAACCGAACTAACTAATTAAGTCGACAATCGATCGAAAATGGTGACATGTTCACAAAGCTTTCAGCCGAGGGCAGCCCATGGCCAAACATGTTGAGAAGGGAAAACATACGGACTTTCGAAATGTAATCAGTGGTTTTGTTTTGATTGCTTGATTCCATTGATCAACTTCACCCTGGAGTAAATATAGTGGTGAAGTAGATATATAGGTCTTAGAAATGAGAAGATGCATTTTCAACACAATCCTTTTTCTGATTCGGGATTGACAAAAATGTGGAATAACATTACTTAACGACGCCTATCCGCACTTGCTCACCGTGGTCAGTGAGTGGGTGAGTTCGCGTGAACTACTTACTATATCGTCCACGCTTCCAAACTGCGCGAAGATGAGTGTGTAGAGGGTCAGCAGGTTGAGCACCATGATGCGTCCCAGCTGGATGCGCAGCTGCTGGCGGGGGTGGTAGCCCTCGAGCATGCCGAGCTTGTCGAACAGCGCCGGACACGCGTTCGTGATGAACGTCATGGCGAACGAGAGCTCGTTGCGCCGGTACCAGGAGGTGGCGTCCGGCTCGCTGCTGCGCTGCACCAGCAGGATGACCGCGTACGCCGAGCTGCACAGCAGTGCCAGCACGCTGAAGTTGACCAGCACGCGCAGGGCGATCGTCCGCCAGCTGACCTCCTCCTTGGCCCGCTCGCGCTCCTCGAGAAGCGACTCGCGGAATGACATGTTGATGGCGGACACCTGACCGCAGGAGAGGGCGATGAAGTGCGGCGCGCTCCCGTACGCAGTCGTGGTGGCGGAAGCACACGGGTTCCCGAACCATTCAAAGGCGGTAGAATCCAGAATAGTAATTTGATGTCTCCTAGAATCTGACTTCAGACGAATTCTAAGCTGAGGCTCATTGATCCCACGGATTTTCGACTGGTCACTCCGCGTGAGAGAGTGGTGACTCTACTGGTGACCAAAGGCTCTTCTTCCCCTGCGCCGCTTTTGCAGAGAAATGCTTCCTGCACAGTGTACCAAGCAACGGCACCATGCATAATCAAACGTCAGTCGAAAACTGCAAACAGCGAAGTCAAGCTTCATCAATAGCCCAGTCAGCAGTTTTGCTCCGAATCCGATCAGGCCTTGGTTGGGCTGATTCGGGCTGTCCTGCTTGGGCTGAACTACGTCTTTCCTCTGGTTCACGGTGGAAGTTGACAGGAATCTCAAGCGTCCCCGTACCAAAGTCCAAGTTCAGCTCCAGTTATACGAGCCCGACCACTACCCAAACTCAGCCCAAGCATACCAGATTATGCCGGAGTTGAAACCGAGCAACTCTTTTGTATTGATGCTGTGGCCCCGATCGGGCTACGCTTGGACGTACTCGGGCAACTGGTATGGCAAGCCCGATTTCAGCCAGAGTTCAACCCAAACAATGCTGTAGTAGGCCCGATTCGGCCTCGATCGGAGTAGACTGGGGCATACTGGGGCAGTTACGATCAGGACAGAACTCCATTTAGATTGGGCTTAACTACGGCTTGCCCGAGATGTCCAAACAAAACACAGCTCTGCTCAAGCAAATTGCTGGTTGGGAGAAGACCAGAGGATTCTGGGAGAAGGAGAGTGAGTGGGTGAGTGAATGAGATATAAATAGATAGATAGATAGATAGATATTTACATATATATATATATATACATATATATATATATATATATATATATATATATATATATATATATATATATATATATATATATATATATATATATATATATTATATATATATATATATATATATATATATATATATATATATATATATATATATATATATATATATATATATATATATATATATATATATATATATATAAATATATAGATAGATAGATAGATAGATAGATAGATAGATAGATGTATAGATATATAGATAGACAGACAGACAGACAGACAGACAGACATATGGATGAATATATAGACAGGACTTCATCGGTACAGTCCGAACCGTTTGTATTAGCAAGTCCTAATTGAATCACTTTTGGACGATTGGCTTCGAATATTTTTACTTAACTGCAGAATTAATAAACAGTGGTACGCTTCCAACATGAAGGCAGTGCATGCTGATATCGAACGTACTCCCTGCATTATAATGGTGAATGTATTTTTTTAATCATGAAACAAATTATCGCCCTCAAGATCACAGTGCAATGTACGGTAGGGACCAGATTGTCATAATAGAGCTGGAACATCACCGCCACCTTTCAGAAACATGCATGCTCCTGAAAGGAAACATTGGTTCACGCATGAAGTTGGCCAAACCTTGTTCAGTGCTGTTTCAGCGTGGCCGATCATAAAATCCCAGCCAGTAAGCAGTTTCCAGGTGAACGTGCAATCGTCCTCCTTGGAGGACATCTTGCTCATCCGTGAGTTATCCGCCATTCTGAGGGTGACAATGCGTTATCATCTGAGGCTGGTTACTGTTCAAAGGCAGGGTATGACCAAGGCGCAAAGGATAAGTTTCACTCAGCGAACTGAACGACATGCTCCGTCGCTTCCGTCACGTGCCATATGATGCACTCAAACACTGACGAATATGCCAGCAAGCAGAACATAAAATAGTCCCACTCAAAAGCGGTTGCATTCCATGTTCGTTTTACGTAGAAATAAAATGATGTTATCTTATCCAGGTTCTGTGTCCATTTTTAGGGCGATTCCTAGAACAGCTTCTAGAACGAACGAGCCTCTATAGCGAACATGTCAATGCGTGGCTTTCATCAGGATCCTAGACAAGTTGGATAGCTTGACCTGTATAACGAGAACAACGTTTACGTTTTTGTCCAACTTCTGATTCCTTCTCGTTGATTTTGGTTCAGTGTCCATATTAATATGTAGGAAACCCACAAATTCAGAAAGTATTAATTTATGCGTTCATGGTCAAGACGTTATTGGTGAAAGTAGGAGTTGGTTGAATGCCTAATTGTATGCAATCACAAGCCGTTCCACACACACGACGACTATCGATGCCACATAAAACGATATCCTACACATATCACATAAGCGATATCCTACATAAAACGCTTCTTACTTTTTCAAGATGACTATGAAGCTAAACACGTAGACCATCATTCCAGCTAAAAAGTATGCAAACGGAATACGGTATCCCGCTGCTGTTTTGTCTTTGTTGTTGTAGTAACCATAGAAGAGTGGAGAATACTTCAGGACGCCCTCGAAGTCCCACATGGTCTTGAGGTCGTAGGCGTGTTTCTTTTCATCCTCCAGTAGCTCCTTTCTCTCGCCCAGGTCATGCCGATCCGCAGCCAAAATCTGGAGAGTTGCTGCCATTATCATCGCCATCTTTGCATTATTCACGTGCTGATCTCACTGTTGAGGCAGCAGAGTAAGACTCAAGAAGTGCATCAGTTAATGTACTAGGAAATATATTGCTAATTATGAACCCAATACATTCATCTGTTTTATGATTGAAAATAGGACGAAATCAGGATATGATGTCAGAAACGTTATTTTTTTGTTTAAGAAAAGGCTTTTAATGCACTACTTAGTGAATGATCTCTTATTTCTTTTAAGAAATAGCGAAATTTAGTGGGCGGCAGCAGGAATCACAAATTTGGGTATATTACGATGTTTCGGTTGGGCTATCTATGTCAGCCACGTGCGCAAGAAACGGGTAACTATGCACATATAACTACAGTGGAACTTGAGTCGTGTCCAAACCAAGGAAATAAATGCAAATGAAGCTGAAGTTTGGGAAATAAGTGATCAATTCAGCGACAGGAACGACCCACGGTTCAATTGCTCCCGCACTCCCATGCGAACCTCGGGTACGATGACAAAGCAGATGAGGAGAACACTTATCCCGATGTTCATCATCAGAACCCAGCGCAGGAAGGTGAAGTAGGACGCGACTGCGGTGCCGAACTGTGACTCAATCCTCTTGATCTGCTTTTGCCACGGTAATGCCGATGACATCCAGTTGGTAAACTCACGCTTGAATGCCTGCCAGTACTGTAGGCAGGGAAGCGCTCAGGTCAGGTCAGGTCGGGTCACGACGCACACACACACACACACTACACACACTGATATATATATATATATATATATATATATATATATATATATATATATATATATATATATATATATATATATATATATATATATATATATATATATATATATATATATATATATATATATATATATATATATATATATATATATATATATATATATATATATATATATATATATATATATATATATATATATATATATATATATATATATATATAGCGGGGGCCCGGCACCGGTTGTTACCAAACATTAGCAGCTACCAGAAAGAAGGCTCACTCTTTGGAAAAGGGGAGGGGTGACGGTATTGGAGACTTGTCCACTTGGGGATGACATGTGCGGTTGCAGCGGCGGCCTATTTACTCACGCGCAGGAAGACAAGTGAGTATCGCGCCATGATGTCTTTGGCAGAGCGGCTCTGCGCCAGTCTCTCCGCCAGCTCCCCCTCGTGCTTGGCCACGTACAGTTTGGCCTGCGACACCAGGTTTAGCTTCCTGCCGAAATGTGAGTAATTGTTTACGAAACGGGCTAGAGGGGCATCTTCACTTCCCCAGTGAAGAAAATAATCGGTCGTCGTGGATTCGGTCGGTTAGTTCCAGCATACGGTGTGGAACTAACCTATATGTACGCATAGCACACAAATAGGTTTTGTGTGGTATATCCACACATCCATGTACCAGAGTGTTCGCGCCGCGCCGTGGTTGGCGCGACCCATAGCCAGTGGAGTGATTAACACCACCGTAATGGCCGACGCATCGGCGCTTGTTCCGCCCATGCATTTTTTGCGAGACCCCCACATTTAATTTAATCTCGGAAATTCCATGGCAAGGTACCTCGGTTAATGCAACGTTGAACCCCACACTAGCTGATAGCACCGATCCGATTTCGTTCAATTACATTGAAGCGGTTAGGGTCAGGCGCTATATTTGGCGCAGGAGGGAAACTAATGTGAGCCATTTTGCGCCGGGCGTGAGCTATGGTGATGGTCTTTGTGTTGGTTCGGCGGCGGGCGGCGGGTCCGCGGACACATGGCTCACCGCTGCATCGGCCATGGCTGGTGCTTCACTTCGCTGACGACTTCCTTGTTGACGCGGATGTTTTCAAATATCTTCTCCTCGTTATCGGATTCTTCAACTTCCACGACCACTCTGAAAGCGTCGTGCAAAGGCGCTGTCATGTACTGATCTGATACGTTTTCCACGTTTTAGTATCGACGATAATCCACACTCTTTGCTGAAGGTGCAAAAATACCATGAAATGTAGCCTTTCGCTGCTCTTTCATTTAAATCAGCAGTCTTCTCATTGACTATCTTAGATGTTGGTGCTTCCAAGACCCACTACTTAAAACAGTCACCGACCATTAATGTCATGAAATCCGAAAGATCCTGGTGTTCGCCGATTGTACTGTCATCGCTAAAGACGCAAACACGACTATGTGGTCCAGAAAGTGATATGTAAGGTTCAGGTGCAATGGAATCGTAGCGTGGTCTTCCGGCCCCACGCCACAAAAAGTAATCATCATTTCTGCAATGTGAAAAGGAAGCTGCAGCACACTGCACGTTAACTTTCGCTTAGTGTGAGAGCAACACGCTCAGAATTGTCAGAAATGCTAACATCAGCGTGTGGCCTGAACCGGGTCGCCCTGTGCCTTCACCCGCTACCCAGCCTATGGTCTATAAATCTAACTTGACTGACATGTGCGTGACTGCGACTAGGACTGTGTGTTTTGTACCTGGTCTGCCCGGCCGGCGTGTGACAGTCTAAAGCGCCGCCAATAAGGCACCGCCGCTGTCACTATAATAAAAGGATTGCAAACAAACATGGGATGAGGGGGATGGACAGGAGATAACCTAGCGAATCCTATCTAGATGATAGTATTTTCATCTACAGTCTTTAAAAAAATGAATTCAATTCAGGATTGCAGATCCTGGAAACCAAGTAATAATTTTCCTTGAGTATGGACGATGATTACAATATCATGCTTGTTTTGTCCAACATGTACCCATAAAGCCGAAAGTGCAGTGACAAATAGGTGAAGAGAACTCGAGCAGGAAAATAAGTAACTGAATTCAGCATGGTTGGTAGTTCAGGTCAAGATACCTATGGAAAAGACAATCATCATTGTGTGCGTTTAGAGAACTATTTCCGTTCAACCTGATAAAGTATATATATTATTCCAGCTCCATGTGTGACTCTCGCCCTCTCGATATATATATAACCTATAAACTAAATATAAAAATATAACCTAAATGGATAAAATAAAATCTTCGCTTCCCTATCGGCGACTGCGCGCGCCGCCAAACCTCGTTCTACATTGACCACACTCCTACTACCCTCCAGAGACGCATAACGATGAATCTGCAAGATGGGGCACTACAACAACATGCTACTAACCAACGTGAATTATGCATTGAGAAGGCTTTACTTGGATAGTTGTATACCAGGGTTTCTTCTAAGCAATTTTGACTGACGGTCACTCCCTTTGGCGACTATGAGACCACCACCCGAGAAAACCAGACTCAGCCCCCCAGGTATGCCAAAATAATGAGGAATGGTTACTGACTGGGGGCCATGGTCATGACTGGGGTGGGAGTACGGCCCCCAGCTAGCATATTAGAGGATTCCTATTGAGGAATGGTTACTGACTGGGGGCCATGGTCATGACTGGGGTGGGAGTACGGCCCCCAGCTAGCATATTAGAGGATTCCTATTGAGGAATGGTTACTGACTGGGGGCCATGGTCATTACTGTGGTGGGAGTACGGCCCCCAGCTAGCATATTAGAGGATTCCTATTGAGGAATGGTTACTGACTGGGGGCCATGGTCATGACTGGGGTGGGAGCACGGCCCCCAGCTAGCATATTAGAGGATTCCTATTGAGGAATGGTTACTGACTGGGGGCCATGGTCATGACTGGGGTGGGAGTACGGCCCCCAGCTAGCATATTAGAGGATTCCTATTGAGGAATGGTTACTGACTGGGGGCCATGGTCATGACTGGGGTGGGAGCACGGCCCCCAGCTAGCATATTAGAGGATTCCTATTGAGGAATGGTTACTGACTGGGGGCCATGGTCATGACTGGGGTGGGAGCACGGCCCCAGCTAGCATATTAGAGGATTCCTATTGAGGAATGGTTACTGACTGGGGGACATGGTCATGACTAGGGTGGGAGCACGGCCCCCAGCTAGCATATTAGAGGATTCCTATTGAGGAATGGTTACTGACTGGGGGCCATGGTCATGACTGGGGTGGGAGCACGGCCCCCAGCTAGCATATTAGAGGATTCCTATTGAGGAATGGTTACTGACTGGGGGACATGGTCATGACTGGGGTGGGAGCACGGCCCCCAGCTAGCATATTAGAGGATTCCTATTGAGGAATGGCTACTGACTGGGGGCCATGGTCATGACTGGGGTGGGAGCACGGCCCCCAGCTAGCATATTAGAGGATTCCTATTGAGGAATGGTTACTGACTGGGGGCCATGGTCATGACTGGGGTGGGAGCACGGCCCCCAGCTAGCATATTAGAGGATTCCTATTGAGGAATGGTTACTGACTGGGGGCCATGGTCATGACTGGGGTGGGAGCACGGCCCCCAGCTAGCATATTAGAGGATTCCTATTGAGGAATGGTTACTGACTGGGGGCCATGGTCATGACTGGGGTGGGAGCACGGCCCCCAGCTAGCATATTAGAGGATTCCTATTGAGGAATGGTTACTGACTGGGGGCCATGGTCATGACTGGGGTGGGAGCACGGCCCCCAGCTAGCATATTAGAGGATTCCTATTGAGGAATGGTTACTGACTGGGGGCCATGGTCATGACTGGGGTGGGAGCACGGCCCCCAGCTAGCATAATAGAGGATTCCTATTGAGGAATGGTTACTGACTGGGGGCCATGGTCATGACTGGGGTGGGAGCACGGCCCCCAGCTAGCATATTAGAGGATTCCTATTGAGGAATGGTTACTGACTGGGGGCCATGGTCATGACTGGGGTGGGAGCACGGCCCCCAGCTAGCATATTAGAGGATTCCTATTGAGGAATGGTTACTGACTGGGGGCCATGGTCATGACTGGGGTGGGAGCACGGCCCCCAGCTAGCATATTAGAGGATTCCTATTGAGGAATGGTTACTGACTGGGGGCCATGGTCATGACTGGGGTGGGAGCACGGCCCCCAGCTAGCATATTAGAGGATTCCTATTGAGGAATGGTTACTGACTGGGGGCCATGGTCATGACTGGGGTGGGAGCACGGCCCCCAGCTAGCATATTAGAGGATTCCTATTGAGGAATGGTTACTGACTGAGGGCCATGGTCATGACTGGGGTGGGAGCACGGCCCCCAGCTAGCATAATAGAGGATTCCTATTGAGGAATGGTTACTGACTGGGGGCCATGGTCATGACTGGGGTGGGAGCACGGCCCCCAGCTAGCATATTAGAGGATTCCTATTGAGGAATGGTTACTGACTGGGGGCCATGGTCATGACTGGGGTGGGAGCACGGCCCCCAGCTAGCATATTAGAGGATTCCTATTGAGGAATGGTTACTGACTGGGGGCCATGGTCATGACTGGGGTGGGAGCACGGCCCCCAGCTAGCATATTAGAGGATTCCTATTGAGGAATGGTTACTGACTGGGGGCCATGTCATGACTGGGGTGGGAGTACGGCCCCCAGCTAGCATATTAGAGGATTCCTATTGAGGAATGGTTACTGACTGGGGGCCATGGTCATGACTGGGGTGGCAGTACGGCCCCCAGCTAGCATATTAGAGGATTCCTATTGAGGAATGGTTACTGACTGGGGGCCATGGTCATGACTGGGGTGGGAGTACGGCCCCCAGCTAGCATATTACAGGATTCCTATTGAGGAATGGTTACTGACTGGGGGCCATGGTCATGACTTGGGTGGGAGCACGGCCCCCAGCTAGCATATTAGAGGATTCCTATTGAGGAATGGTTACTGACTGGGGGCCATGGTCATGACTGGGGTGGGAGCACGGCCCCCAGCTAGCATATTAGAGGATTCCTATTGAGGAATGGTTACTGACTGGGGGCCATGGTCATGACTGGGGTGGGAGCACGGCCCCCAGCTAGCATATTAGAGGATTCCTATTGAGGAATGGTTACTGACTGGGGGCCATGGTCATGACTGGGGTGGGAGCACGGCCCCCAGCTAGCATATTAGAGGATTCCTATTGAGGAATGGTTACTGACTGGGGGCCATGGTCATGACTGGGGTGGGAGCACGGCCCCCAGCTAGCATATTAGAGGATTCCTATTGAGGAATGGTTACTGACTGGGGGCCATGGTCATGACTGGGGTGGGAGCACGGCCCCCAGCTAGCATATTAGAGGATTCCTATTGAGGAATGGTTACTGACTGGGGGCCATGGTCATGACTGGGGTGGGAGCACGGCCCCCAGCTAGCATATTAGAGGATTCCTATTGAGGAATGGTTACTAACTGGGGGCCATGGTCATGACTGGGGTGGGAGCACGGCCCCCAGCTAGCATATTAGAGGATTCCTATTGAGGAATGGTTACTGACTGGGGGCCATGGTCATGACTGGGGTGGCAGTACGGCCCCCAGCTAGCATATTAGAGGATTCCTATTGAGGAATGGTTACTGACTGGGGGCCATGGTCATGACTGGGGTGGGAGTACGGCCCCCAGCTAGCATATTAGAGGATTCCTATTGAGGAATGGTTACTGACTGGGGGCCATGGTCATGACTGGGGTGGGAGTACGGCCCCCAGCTAGCATGTTAGAGGATTCCTATTTCCTACCCGGTTTCGTCCGGACTGTGAGTCGAATCACGATGTTATTTACCTTCGATTTTGATGTTTGAAATGTTTTTTTTTTTAATGGGAAACGTTCGAAAACTCTAAGAAATCATTGCACGCTTTCTGGGAAATTTGCAAAAGAGAAGACGACATTTGGCTTTACATTGGTAGCATCCTTACCTTTTGCTGAGCAGAGTCTGGTTCGCAAAATAGTCAACTGCAACCGTTCATCACACATAACTTCGCATTTGACCTTCGCCTGATCGGTGACCTTGAGCTTGATGCATGTTATAGTGCTCTAAGTCTTTGTTCGCTTGTCATGGATAGGTGAAGCACGACATTACAGTGGCTTCACGGCCAGGGTCTGGAAGCTAATGCGACTACAGGGTGACTGATGGTATGTACCCTGCATTGAGCTGTGTAGTGATCTCGCCTGCAAAGTAGCCAAATGAGGTAGATAACTATATTTGAGTCACTCTGGGTTCAACGATGGAGCTTCAAGGTAACGTTTACCGCATCTCTCTGTCCAACCAGGCATACAAGAGTGTGAGGTCAACTTGACTGCACCTCGCACTGAGATGGCTAAGACATTCTACCGGCACAGGGCGGGAAGGGGGGGGGAGAATAAATTTGTGATTTTGTTCGTGTCGAGAACTACTTTATAGATCACTGAATGACTTATATCATGAACATGTGCTTGCATTCCTATTGTGCAATACAGTTCATGCCAGCAGTATCTTGCTGCATGGTGACTGTCAAAGTGGACAGTCACCATGCAGCTACAGTGATACAGCTGAAGATATATCCTCATCAGGTGGGTGCCGGTTTGCTCCACATATTCTTCAGACATGTGTCAGCAGTGCTCCAGTGACGCTCTGCGCTGCTCACTCTGCGGACATGGGGCTGTGGTTGCGCGAGGAGCGGCTGCGCGTGCGCTGGCTGCTGCGGCGCGACTCCCGACTGCTGGCCTGCCGCTGCAGTCGGCGCGAGCCGCGCCGCGAGCCGCGCCGCTCCAGGATCTGCGACACGCTCGCCGAGTAGTCGTCCTCGTCCTCGTCCGCTTCCTCACCGGCGCCCACTGGCGTCACAGGAGCTCCGTGACATCACACACTGGCGCCACAGGAGCTCCGTGACGTCAAACACTGGCGTCACAGGAGTTCCGTGACATCACACACTGGCGTCACAGGAGTTCCGTGACGTCACACACTGGCGTCACAGTAGTTCACTAACGTCACACATTGTTCTCACTGAAGCTTAATGACGTCATCACTCGCCAACATCAAGTGAGTTCAGACAATCATCGCTGACGTCACAGGGACTTGGTGACTATCAATAACATTTAGTGAACGTTGTGAAGTCTGACATCACACCCATTTATAATAAGTTTATTCTTACATCACACTGGCGTAACATGTGCTTAGTTATGCCATCCACTGACATCACTGGATCTGACTGACGTCACAAATTGTCATGTCAAATGTCGCTGGTGTCACATGTACGCTTCATCGCTCATTTGTGCTACAGGGAGACTTGTTGAGCTGCTATTGTCACAGGGAAGCACCATTCCCAACTGGTGGCACATACGATATTTTGTCGTGACGGAAAACAAAATGCGACTGGTGAAAGAACCCATTATTTCAATTAGTCTTAGCTGCCCACAGCAAGCATATGGAATATCGCTAAATACTGTGTCCCACCCAGCTAAACGTGAAGAGCGGCACAAAACATACCACATTATGCATTTAGAATTTCTGAATCACGCTGCTATCCCAGGCAGATGACATCAAAATCATATATATATATATATATATATATATATATATATATATATGTATGTGTGTGTGTGTGTGTATATCAGAGCCACACGTAGAGCCACACGTAGCTGTTAACTGTTGGCTCAGTCAGCAGAACCGCTCTGTACCCGGCCACAACCACACCACAGGCCAGAGCGGACGAGCTGACCGGCGGAAATTAAGCGTGCAAGGCTGCGTACCGGCGCAATGTTGGATGTCCGGCCGGCGGCCAGAGCAAACAGTACCTGGAGACGACCGATCGATAGATGAGACACCCGGTCCGGGCTGTGATCCGGCGGATGTGTAGCCGCCACTAGAGCAGCAACCTCAGCCAGTCGGTGACCAGCCTGCCAGAAGGGTCGGCAGCCGCAGAAGCTGGACCCGCAGACCGACTGGTATACTGGCGAGCGTGTAGCAGGCGCAGACAGAGCGGAGATTCGCGCACAATTCGCACGGTGCAAAGCGACAGAGGTCAGGTACAGGTCGTTTCACTGCTGATTTGCGCACAGCAGGAAATAAGATGAGAGTGAAGTCGGCGAAGAAAGCGCAAGAAGTCATGGCGAAAGATCGAGGGAAGACCTGTGTGTTCTGTACTGTACTCAACTCTGTATAAAAGGTCAACAGCAAGCGATCAGGGGTGTGTGTTACTCAAAATATTGCGTGAGTTTCCAGACGAGTTTTGGGTTTATTTGGTCTAATGTGGACCCATTGATGCAAGGCTATCAATATAATGACATCATCAGTTACAAGTTGTTACTGGAATCTGAATAGTCTGAATAGTCTAATCTGAATCTGAACAGAATGGTTCATTTCATATTCCTGAATAGCTCTCTTTTAATTTGCCAGTGCTGAGGAAAATCTCCTCAGCACGAGCTACAGACAGCAATGTGCACTATTATTTCAGTAGCTAATCAACCGATTGTGATAATCAAAACGACAATGGATCATGGACATCGTCACTGGATCATGGATCATGGATCATGGACATCGTCACTAGACTTTGGATAGACGAGGACGAGAGGTATCTTAGGTCGATTTTATCCATGCAGAGCCATGAGCGTAATGCTAAATTCCACGACGTTTGAGGGGGACACGTACCACCATCCCCCACCGTGACAACTCCCACGCAATGGATAGCCTAGTAACCATCACTGATGCAAAACTAATATTGTCGAACTGAAGGTTGATGGCGTCACGTGGTAGGTAGAGTATAAATATTCCATTCATTCTGAGAGCGAAAAGGTGTCTGTAAACAAAATCACTATGGACACCTATGGTAAGTAGAACTGCATTCACATGCATGCAAGCAGATATCATAAGATGTTCATTGCAGTCATCTCTTCTTGAGGTCGAGCCAGGCAAAGCGATGTGAATCGACGAAATGCACACCTTTGCTCAATTTGCAAGGGGCTCATTTTTCTGGGTATGTTTTTGCCAGGAGCTACAGAGGTACAAAACCCCGTACATGTACCGGAGTGTTGCATCTCCGAAGCTGCTTACACAGAGCATGTTAAAAACATAGTATGGCAATGATCTGAAGTGACCCAACATGGGTCACAAGGTCAACATTTGACCGCGTGCATCACAGCACATCTAGACTTGCTTATCAGAATATCTAATTCACGCAAATAACATGGTCGATTGAACAGCATAAGCAGTAGCAACTACATGCGCGACTTAATTTACGACGTCATCATGACGCGACATTACGGCTGCCAATTCAGCCGATCCAAATGTATATGTTGTGTACTGGAAATCCCGTAAAAATATACACAAAAAACTTATAAAAACCCCCAAAAATCCACAATTTTTCCTCCGATTGGAGGATTACAGTCAACTCCGAAGTGATATCGGAGTGCAAAACTACCTTGGTTTAACCATTTTTTCTATATAATAGCCCTCATTTTAGCTTCTAGAGCGCCTGAAATACATGTACCTGAGGAGCATTTAATGTGATAGCCCAGTGACCAGACCGTATAATGGCTTGCAACCCTGCGCGTTTTTCCGCAGATAACTTCCCACGACAACACCTTTATCAATAAGGGAAATGTTGTTGGTATAATTTACTATCTTTAAAATACGGATAAATAGGGTTCCAATAAAAAATAACAACATACCTAGTTGATGAGCGACTAATACGTCACTGTTGACTAACTAATCTTTTGTGGTATGCAAAAGTATGCTGCAAGTTCTAACTGGACAATGTCACAGTTATGCAGCCACATGGACAAGCTAGGTGACGTCATTTGGTCACCCTGTACAAACATAGTGCCAAATAGTGCAGCCGATAAGTGAAATCGCTCCATTACACTGCTCTTGCTGAATGGATGCAAACGGTTTCGAATGATCTCGCGTGCGACTGCCGGGTGATAGTTACATGTGCTGGTTCGGCGCTTTACAGGCAGCTCTGTGACGCCCACATAGTCGGCGTGGTGTGAGCGCTGTGAGCGCGCCAGGGCCACCGGCTGCTGCTGCACAATCGGCTGACACTGCTGATCCTGCTGCTGACCCTGCTGCTGCTGACCCTGCTGCAGACCCTGCTGCTGATCCGCCAGCGCGCCACTGTCGGCCGCGAAACTTACTGACAGCCGGTCACTCTGGGATGGCGTCGGCGACGGCTCCGTCTGAAAATGGGCCGCAGCCGGTCACACTGGGGCAGATCACAGCCGGTCACACTGGGACAGGGTCAACAGCCGGTCACACTGGGATAGAGTCACAGCCGGTCACACTGGGACAGGGTCACAGCCGGTTACGCTGGGACAGGGTCAACAGCCGGTCACACTGGGACATATCACAGCCGGTCAGACTGGGACAGGGTCAACAGCCGGTCACACTGGGACATATCACAGCCGGTCACACTGGGACATATCACAGCCGGTCACACTGGGAAGGGGTTAACAGCCGGTCACACTGGGACAAAGTCACACCCGGTCACACTGGGAAGGGGTTAACGGCCGGTCACACTGGGAAGGGGTTAACAGTCGGTCACACTGGGGCAGATCACAGCTGGTCACACTGGGAAGGGGTTAACAGCCGGTCACACTGGGACAGAGTCACAGCTGGTCACACTGGGAAGGGGTTAACGGCCGGTCACACTGGGGCAGATCACAGCTGGTCACACTGGGAAGGGGTTAACGGCCGGTCACACTGAGACGGGGTTAACAGCCGACCACACTGGGACAGAGGAACAGCCGGTCACACTGGGACGGGGTTAACAGCCAGTCACACTGAGACGGGGTTAACAGCCGACCACACTGGGACAGAGGAACAGCCGGTCACACTGGGACGGGGTTAACAGCCAATCATATTGATACGGGATCGGAAGATGTTCATTTGTCTTACATCTCAAGCAAAGGGTGGACAGGTTACGGCTTCTCGCGTTGTCCATGTTTTACTGCGTGTATTAAATGTAATCTATCGGCACAGGCCGTGACAATTGCAATACTTTGGCTCACCATTCACGATATGAAGTCATCAAATGTTGCCGACTGTGATGAAGATTTTCGAAGGGGTAGTTCAGTTGCAGCTCACTTCATATTTTAACGATCACCTGCTTCTGACTGCCACACAACACGGCTACAGGCGGCACTGAGACAGACCTAGCGCCTAGTGGTTACAACAGACAAAATGTAGCACGCAGTAGATTCTGCAGAAATAGCAACTGCAGTATTTTTTTCTTCTCGAAATGCTTCAATGTCATAACACACGATCGCCGTTTGAAAAAAAAAACCTGCTTTGTGCAACATTGACGCGAAGTTGTTAGCAATATGCCTGATTGGCCACTCACAGGAAGTCCAGATTAAACACTTGTGATGTGTAGACGGATCGTCTCCAAGGGCTCCCGATTAGGTCATTATTTTTTTCTGACAGATTCCCTTTGCTGTCTTTTGTATGCCATATTTGCAAGCAGTGGGAGTTTGTGTTCCGATCATAACCATATCATATTGTGCCGATGATACCAAACCTTTAGTGTGTGGGCATAAGTCTTACATGAAGCTTTGAATAGCTGCAGCTGAGAGTGCACTAATCTCTTTGAATGACTGGTTCTGCCAAAATACTATGAATGTGAACACATAATAAGTTAGTTAATTATTTACGAGGAAATACTTCATGATCTACCGCCGGTCCCTGTGAAGTTCGTTGGCACCATGATTGTTGTTATCCCAACAGGTGAATAACCTGCAAGTTGTCATGAACAAATATCGTACTTTTAAACCGCAAATCGGCTTTGTTGTTGGAAAATGTGCCGGAATTTGACTTGCCCTGAATCATGCGCGGCACTCTCTCCCACAATGTGTCGCAAAACGAACTGTGACGTCATTAGCCGTGTCCATTGTCCGGCACTGGATCGCCACGTAAGGTGGCACTTGTAGCAGCACCGAGCGGCAACCGCTGCAAAGGTGATCAAATTCTGTACTCGCGTCATCAGCAGCCGGAATAGTTAGATTACATTTCGGATGTCATGAAAGAACTGTATTCGTCAAGTGCTGAGTATCCGCATTGCGTCAGCGTGTGTGTATTGCGGCACATTGTCCGATCAGACCAGCCCGAGGAGCTTTACATCTTGTCAGCGTGTGTGTATTGCGGCACATTGTCCGATCAGACCAGCCCGAGGGTTTACATCTTGTAGTGTGTATTGCGGCATTGTCGATCAGACCGCCCGAGGGAACTTTACATCTTGTCAGCGTGTGTGTATTGCGGCACATTGTCCGATCAGACCAGCCCGAGGAGCTTTACATCTTGTCAGCGTGTGTGTATTGCGGCACATTGTCCGATCAGACCAGCCCGAGGAACTTTACACCGTATCAGCGTGTGTGTATTGCGGCACATTGTCCGATCAGACCAGCCCGAGGAACTTTACACCGTATCAGCATGTGTGTATTGCGGCACATCGTCCGATCAGACCAGCCCGAGGAGCTTTTCAGGGTGAGTACATGACACGCAACATACACTGCCTTATTTTGCCTACGATTCGAACAGAGATGGCCAAAAGACAACGGACTCATTATGGGGTGCGGATGTACGAGTTATGGCGAAGTGTGCGACCAATGATCACACTTTTCATTGCAGATTGAACTGTTTACTGTCGATACAGGGCATCATTCAAAAAGGCAAATAGTGCGTGCGGCACGGTTCTTTGTCCGTCTTCTTGTATCATTATTTTGTCCTATATATGCATGGTTAGAATATATTTCCAATCACCGCCAACTTTTTACCCGAAAGACACCAAAAAGACCACAGATGCGGACTACTCTGCTCTAATAAACTTGTAACTTGAAAGGTAACTAAAGTAAATATGCCCATCATGTTATAAAAGGCACCGGTATCGATGTGGGCTAAATAGGATGTGCAGCTGGGCAGAATATATTTGTCTCTAATGGGTAAACATAAAGCAAACACGGAGAGCGGTGTTGCGGCAGGACCGTGTAAATAACTGAACGTCGATGCCTGTTCGTCGTTGGGGGTTAAAACTGTGTTTGTTTACACCGACAGGATGACACTTCCCATTTCCTAGTTTTCCACCATTTCCATGTGTCCGTTGGATATGGACAGGGCAAATAGTGTGAACTTTAGTGTTCCGAGTAAAACCACTGGCAGAGTTGTATAGCAGAGCTGCTTTGCCAGAATATGATATCAAGATAATATTTTCCCCGACACCATGAAGATCAGGCGGTCCACCTGACCGTCAATACATAATTGGGACAAAAACACAAAAAACATGGCTTCGCTATGCTCGTGGTGTTGATTTATCACTGCATGGAGAAGAAGTAATCTGGCCCTTCCACTTCGCGTGCTCCAATTTTCCGCTGAGCTATCTTTTTTCAGGAACCAGACTTAACCAGAGGCAGCTTCTGCTGATCTTGAAAGGTACTCCTTAAACCAAATCGATACTTGGAATACAATTCCCAGTCGGAATTGTGGATGCGATGGAAAGTCCGAGCCTATTTCGCCCTGGGTTTTGGTTTCCTACATTGCAGAGGCGTACACTGGGTAGCATGATAGGTGCGTGCCATTTCTTAGTTTCAATGCATATCCATGAACCAAGCTTTCACGCCATAATTGCACATGCGTCCACATTTTGAACGTTTGCGTTATTGAACAAAACAATACCTGAACTGACAAGAGACGACTTTCGGAGATGTTATTAAAGGTGTGATTGGCCGATGCTGATACCTCGCACGTTTTGCACTTCATTTGGATATGTTTGAAACTAGCCTCATTGTGGTTGCATGAATTCTCAATAACAAATATTTGTGATTAAATATCATAAAGTGCGACGACACACCAAGCCATTGGCATCGCTGCGGCGGAAAGCGGAGAAACGCGTCTCCCAAGTCGTGAAATTTAACATTATGCCTTTGGTGTTGCATATAAAAAAAAATGACCTGAGACCTTCCATCCCCCTATGCGAAGTCTTTGACGACGCCCTTGCATCCAGTTATTTTGTAGTGGCTAGGCAAAGTTTCAGTATGCGAATTTTTTTGTGAAAGCTTTGTTGTTCGTGAAAATGCCCGTCCATTATTCAAACGTAGCTGGCTCGCTCGGCAAGGGAGGAGGGTGCCCCGGTCCCCTCAGATGCTCCCCTGCATGCGTCATTGATCTGGTTGGAACCTACCTTTTTCAAGTTAAAGGCTGTGAATGTTTTTGTTCGTTGGGGCATCATCTGGGAAAGGTATCCTCTATATCGTCAGGTCGAAAAGATAGGAAAGATAAGGAAAACTTGCAGAAATGGAACGAACACTTCACTTTTATATTTATGCCTATTTGATTTCATCCGTAGCAGTCTTGAACCGCGTGCTCTTTCACCTACTACTGCTATTCTCATTTCGGGTGAACGTTGTGCAGGTGTTCCATGCTTTTTAGTTATTGACAAGAAACTTCGAGCTCGCTTAGTTGGGCCGTCCTAACTTACGCTTCGGAGATGTCAAATCATTGGCAGTCGCATGACCGCAGCAGTGACGTTATTTACAGATATGGCAGCAGTGACGTTACACTCATGAAACACATGCATCCTTTGTTTTACTTTTTGCATCGGACTGCCAGCATTTCCCATGTTTGGGGACGTGTACCAGTCCAAGCAATCAATGCAATTCCTTCGATAATATCGAACATAATTTTTGAGACTTCAGGGAGCATCTCAATCGCTCCCACCATGCCATATTCTAATCAATTGTGTCTTGCGATAGAAGTGGGGGAAACTGCGCAGCTTAGTGCGAAATCCATGAACTAATGCAAAAGCAATATGTGAGGCGTCAGGAAACAATATTTCACAGCATAAACATGTACACATGCATCACTAGTTAATACGGATTACGTTGTATGATCAAAACACCCATTCGTTACAGTTCTTTTTTCTTCAATTGTAGTTAAATCTTGATCAGCAAATATAAAAATATTGGTATGTCCTTGAACACATTTTGGCCCTGTGCCATTGTCATGAAATCAGCGCTACCGAATAAAAGTACAATGCATCATGTCTAGAGACATTAAGCTGATGTTCAGGTTTTTGATGAGGAACCTTCGCTGTGCCACACGAGCCCTGCTAATGCAGCACGTGACATAACACTGCAGGCCAGACGACGCCTCACATTCCTCGGCACATCAGCCAGGTCTGAATCAGTCACGCAGTACACAGCAGGCACCGTCGTCCCTCGGCACATTCATTACCTGGCATGCGGTCCATCACGTGGCGGAGCCACCCTTGGCCACCACTGGCCACCCTTGACCCCGTCCCATCGCCCGCCACGTCACTAATCGGCAAAAACTGCCGGACACGCGCACCGAGCCGGGCGCCCCGTCACACGTCACCTGCTGGGGGTTGTGCCGGCGGCGTGACGACGCGTCGTGACGTCACACTCTGGCCAGGCGCGTGTCGAGCGCGCTGCACATGCGAGCGGCGGCGTCTGGAGGAGCAGGCGGCACCAGTGTGCCAGCCCCGGCGGCCGGCCGCCCGCCACCGGCCACCATTACTTATTCAGGCCGGTGCGGCGGTCGCACGCAGCCGCCGAGCGTCACGGCACCGCCGCTGACCCAGCTTCGCGCCGCGACCACGCCCAGTCGCCGAATCAATAGCCTCTCCCGCAGCCAGTACAGAGGTGCCGGCCGGCTCCCGGTACGGCGGCACTTTTTATTGGGTAGGCTGGCAGCCAATGGAATTCGCATAGAGAGGCCGGAGACGCTGAGCCTGCAGGTAGTTGCTGGGTCTTTACAGCGCTTCGACTGCGGGGCCATTTTGCGCTCAAGGCCGAGCTAAGGAAAACGAGGTACACTTGCGTCTAACTTAAGGAATTCGAGGACAATAATATATATTTGTTATTTAGGAGGGTCATTTGAACTAAGCTGCAAGGCATCTTTGCGCGCTTCGACGCTGTTTCTTTGCGATTATTTTAGCTCGATCTCCGCGCGAGGGTGGAATCCGTTTCCCTGGGATGAAGAAGCTGTCGTCAAATTTGCGGGTAAGATAGCTGAAGCGAATGGTCGTGACAAAATATTCCCGTTTGCGCAATTCAAAGCATCAAAATATACACAAATGTACACACGGGAACATCAAAATGCGGAATGAAACATGCAAAATGCATGCTTCAGGCCTTGCTCCTCTTGAAATATCATTGCAATATCATTGAAATCTCCTCTTACCATTGAAATATCCTCTTGAAATATCAAGTCATCTTTTTCCCCCATTTCGGACGTTCATTATTTGGTGATGAAATAAATGAGGTCAGTTGATCTAAACTTCCAAAATGTTAAGCAATAGCATCAGCCACACTTGGGCGCTCGATGTGATTATGAATGGAAACGATGTTGGGATTGACCACCAATGGGTAGATTTGTTGTCTAGTATTTCTATATGTTAAGTAATAACGGATAAATTGACATTTTCTTTCTTAAACAACCGTCAAAATCCTTAGAACATCAAGAACCCTCCAGAAATGTCCCTATAAAAATCCCATCCACAAAAAGCAGACATTGCAGAGGAGTCTAATATCGGAAATCATCTAGCCAATTTTGGTGGGAGTGGATTGGTTCGAGTAAGCTTTCACTTACTCTTGCAAGATGTGTAGCAACTGTTACCCCCTCCAAATGGAATGCTAGTCGTCGGCCCTTCTCACCTAGCAACTGCCCATTTCGTTCCCTATTCCTTATTCAAAAGCTTTCTCTTCCCCGAGGACTGCTGGTGGATCGAGAAGAGCCGTCTGGAATGGATATAAATGAAATGGCCATAGTTATCGGCACCGTTTCCGCCGGTTTTAGGCAACGAACGTCAGTAGGTTTCATACATCTAACATATACATCTTAAATTTGGTTAGAGTACGTTAAATACGGCTATGCTAGCCACAAGGCGCACGGTTCCCATTTAGTACGTTCAGGTTTATTTGTATGCAACCTTGGCGCACAAAATGCGGGCTCATTCAGGTCACGTGACATTATATTAGAAATGTGAATGCAGATTATTTAATATCATATGATGAATAATGCAGCCATAAAACTGTGTCACATCTTCCCTAAAAGTCAGAGAATGTCAACATATTATTCGCTGTAGAAAGGGGCCGCAAATACGCAGGCGTGACAATGCATACAGAAATCCGATGCTGGTATGCTTTCATGTTTGTAAATGTTGTCGATTTTGCTTCGTATTAAGTTGTTGCTGAGTGCTGTAGTGAACTTAGATATGGATGGCACACGTAATTAAATGTTTTGTTAGCAATTGCTAGCAGGGTTGCTTCTAGCATTTAGTATGCATCGAAACGACTACTGGATCGCGAGGAATGGGCCATTACTATAAGAGTTCACACACGCATCAAGAGTACCTTGGCACCATTTATCCGTAGTTTGTTTTAACGCATGCTCTGGATCGCTTGTTTTGCTTGTAATATACAAGACTTCACATGAGGGACATGATCGCACATCAATAACACTGGTGAACAAAGTTTTTGTTGCGTTGATGTCAACACTTGTTCTTATCTAATTTGAGTGTGCGGAATCCAAATCTGAAGTTAGTTTTTCTCTGCAAGCTCTATATTTTTTGGCAGTTCAACATTTTCATTTTTTCGCATAAGTGCATCACAGTATGCATTAAAGTTTGAAAAAGGCAACAACATTTATCCATTAACATATATTTCGACATACACATTAATACAGAAACAAATATTCGACACCTAACAATTGATAGGGATGGAATATACAGTTCAAATAGGGCCTATCCAGGCAAGAATTTGCGCTTGTTGCTCTTGCGTTTGTGGACATCCTCAGGGCAACCTCGTTTGATGCTCCAGCAGTAGTCTCCCATCATATGTTTGTCCCATCGCCCTTGATGGCGCTCTTCCATCGTCCTGAGGTCTTGGTGGAAGCGCCCTCCTTGTTCATCACTGACAGCCCCAAGGTTTTCAGGGAATTGATCAAGGTGACTATTCAGGAAATGGAATTTGACACTCATGTTGCACCCAATATCGCGAAAAGCCAACAGCATTCTAGTAACCAGAACCTAATAGTTATCTGCATTTTTGTTACCAAGAAAGTTTGTGTAACTGCCACGAAAGACAGCCATGCTGCCTCCTCCTTGTCATTCGTCTTCCTGACAAATTCCTCATCACGTACAAGGGCACGAATTTGTGGTCCATCGAACACACCTGCTTTAATCTTCTCGAAAGACAAAGCAGGAAAAGCAGAATCTATATGTTGGAAACATTCACCAACACTACTCAAATAATATCTTCACAAACTGTTTCATCAAGCCGAGCTTGATATGGAGTGGGGGAATGATCTTCTCTCGGCTGACGATTCGGTCATTCACAATATTTGGCACTCCTGCTTCCAGAGTTTCACGGATGGGACACTTCTTCTGGGTCCAGTGCTTCTCTCGAGCTCGGCTGTCCCACATGTAGAGAAAGCATGGAAACTTTGTGAAGCCTTTCTGTTGACCAAGGAGCAAGTTGACCATTTTCAGGTCCACACAAATGACCCAGTTGTGCTCGTGATATTTGAGTAAATCAATGACAATTGTCATGCCCTTATGTTGTTCTCGCAAATGCACTGAGTGACCAACTGGAACTGCTCCATAAACATTGCCATTGTGCAAGAGAACACACTTGAGGCTGCGCTTAGAGCTATCAGAAATAATCGCCATTCTGTTGCACTATACGAGGTAGCACCTAACTGCCGGAGAAGACCTGGGATATCGTGGCAGCAAGCAAACAGCTTGTCTTTTGAAAATAGTCCACACAAATCTGGTCCCGCTTTTGGGAGTATGAAACCTTTGCAGATCGGTCAAGTATATATGTTTTTGCAGCCTGGAGGCTAGTACCTCAGCTGCTTTCAGCTGCTGCTTGATATCAGATGAGTTGGCTTCAGATTCTGAAACCATTTTTGAAGCTCGTTATCGCAACCCTCGTCACCTTCCTGATCATGTTCATTCCCTGCATTTTCAGACGTGGCAAAACCATTAAAAACTGGAGAGTTTAGCCTAGTTCTCAAGCTATCCCCAGTGTAAATAGCAATGGGTGTTCTTTTTGTGTGAAAATCACACGTTTCAAATTGCATGAAAACTAGAGCATGTAGATGAAAACCGATTTCAGATTTGAAATTAGCGTTAAAAAATACATAGAATTAGTTGAAAAATTGCATGCAACAGAAAATAAGAAAACATGTGTTCCCAGTGTAATTTAAAACAAACTATACAGTTTGAACGATATGTGGGAAACGTTATTACCGGGCTTTGCAAAAGAATTGGAGGGTGTATGAAGGTGGAATGTAGCATGAGTACGAGAATGAGTATGTATGAGTATGAGGGATTCCTCAAAAGAACTATTTGAATCTGCCACCGGATTACAACTCTTTGGGGGCTCGTTTGGGATTTAATTTGGGACAGTGGGCCACAAAGTATTACGTTAGAGTGGTAACCAATAGCAGCCACGTGAAAGAAGGATGGAATACTGCGGCCAAATTCATTTTGAATTGAGCGTCAGCTGCCACTAAACATATACAAATGTTATCATGCAAAATACCAATGCAACTCTTGCACACTTACACAATTACACGCTTACACAAAACACCCTACATGCAAGCGTGAATAAAGGTGTCAAACACACTTGTATGGATGAGTAATAATCCAAACGTAATAAAATAACATGAAAGCGAAGCGATTCAGTTGGTGTCCATGTAATATGTGTAGCACAAACAGGAAGACCTTCTAAGATGGAAGCAAAAGCAGAAAACTGTAGCCTTATATGCATAGGTATTTGTATCCTTCGGTGTTTATTTTCGCACTTTCACCTTGAAATTTGGTCACACTGGGATGGAACATGGAGGAATTCAGCATTTTCAAGGAAGGTACACGGTTTTACGAGGGTTTAGGTGTGCTCTACCGAATTTTGCCATATTTGCATGGGAACAATACGAACTTTCGGCAGCCAAACGGCGGAATCCAGCTCCTGCCTCTCATTTTTGTACGTTCAATCGGGGTTTCACGACCTCAAGTGTTAGCACATTCTTTGGTAGTGCTCACATGAGCAAAACAGAGCATTTTACGGTAT
The DNA here is from genome assembly GCA_034440615.1 of Ashinkailepas kermadecensis. Lineage (NCBI taxonomy): Eukaryota > Metazoa > Arthropoda > Thecostraca > Neolepadidae > Ashinkailepas > Ashinkailepas kermadecensis. The sequence goes on from JAOTOM010003859.1 coordinate 133,176, forward strand.
ATTTTACATTGAAGAACGAAAACATTGTCACAAAACTTGGTCTGGCAACACAAATAGAACTTATAATCGAATTCGGTCCGTTCTTCACCGGTTTTTCGCACCAGGCTATGCCAATTGTGTAATTCAAGCTTAACTGCGAAGGGCACCACGCCCTAATGACACGACACACGACAGCCACACGCAACGTAGCAACATTAGTGATGATGTAATGGAAATTAGCATGAATGAATGTGCACTGCACCAGTGCACGTCGAGAACTGATAGGACATTAATGATGACATAATTTTCTTTCTGAGGGACATGGTGATAATACATTGTTTTTGCGGCCACATGCATGCACAGTGAGGAAGGCGCATGATAAAGGCGGCGCCGTAGCACGCCTGTTCCGGAAAGTAACTCAGTCACGTGATGCGACTAATCCATTAGGGCACGGGCGCTTCTGCCACGCAACACGAGTCGCTCCGTCAGCCGGCACCCACCTTGTCCAGAGTCTGCAGACGGAACTCGACCGAGCTGCCGGAGCTGCGCCGGTGCTTCTTTGGCTCCAGTCGCAGAATGCCGGCGGACTCCTTGCGCACGAGAGGGGCACGCTCCCTACCGTGCGCCAGGTCGACAGAGCCGGCGTCATCGGCCGTGGCCCCGGCACCGACCGCCGGCGGCTGGATACCGGACACAGGCTGGTCACCGCTCGGGTCACCAGTCTCGGCAGAACATCGAGCACAGAATGGTCGGGTCATGCGAGCATCGGCAGAACATCGAGCACGGGGCGTTCTGGTCATCGAAACCTCGGCACGAGAGGTGCACGGGTGCACGGTGAGAGGTGCACGGTGTCCGGTCACCTCGGCGGGACAGGGCGATATATAATCATTACACTTCATGCACCCTAAAGCCCAAATAACCGACTAACCAACGTCGACAGGACTGGCGATATATAACGATTACACTTCATCTACCCTAAAGCCCAAATAATCGACTAACCAGTGTCGGCAGGACAGGTGACAGGTAGGGATCAGGTCACTACACTTTCGCCACTATGCTTAATGGTGGAAAGTAGTAGCCGGTAAGACACCTTGCCTGGTGAAGGACGAACAAGATTGTACGACGGGTGAGCGTGATTGTACGATTCGGAGCATTCATTATTTGATGTGCCGGTGTAGACGTCACAAATAAACATAGTTGCGTTGAGGAAACAATCTTTCGCAAAAGGAAGATGCGCCACACAAAATATATTATTATCCACCAGGCCCTAAAGATAAAAATGTGTCCAAGGATGAACAGTGAAGCATGTGATGAGTTGGAATAAATTTCGCAAAAACAATAAAAGATAATAAGAGGAATCTGCGCCATGACGTTATTTGACAATAGTTCAAGTTTCAATAGTAGTCAATAGCAAAGGTTTGAATTAGACAACCTTCAATTTCACGAATTCAGTCAGTAGGATGCATGACCACAATCCTCATGTTCAGAAGTTGACACACAAGCCAGTCATGAGATATGCACTATTAAGCTGCATATTTTAGCGTTCTAAGTTGATGAAAACGAATAACATATCTTGATTTTTTTTTCGTCAAAGCACTTGCAGTGCTTTTCCTATGCGTGCAAGAAGCACGATGCAAATGACGAGTGTTGTCAACATTTGGGTTAGACAGGGGCACAAGACCGTGGGAGGGCAAATTACGAGTGTTGTCAACATTTGGGTTAGACAGGGGCACAAGACCGTGGGAGGACAGGGGCTGCACTTTCGAATAACTGAATGAAAAATCAGAATTGCAATAATACAAAATATAGAACTGGGACTACTGGACCGAAGTAGCCGAAATTCAAGTTCTTTCATGTAATGGGGTGGAGCGAGGATATGCGATGGCTTGGACTCATCCCTTTAAATAGAAAATATTTCCCTGCGCCCTTGGGGTTGGGCCCCACGTGGTAATTGAAGGAGGTGACGCCATTGGATGTGCGACTTGTTCGCCAATGCGTAACCGTGATCACAATAATGCTTCAATGTATGCTTTATAATTGCATGCAAACACATTGACGTCCTGTAGCCTAGGTGAAATTGGAAAGTGGGAGCGCTGGCACTTACCCGTGTGTCGGCAGTGAGGGCACTGACGCCCATGACGGGACTGGCTCGTGCTGGACCACGACTGCCCACCGAGAGGGCTGGTGACCCGCTGAACACGGACTGCTGACCCGAAGTCATCTCTGAGCCCAGCTCGCATGCCGCCTCCTCGGCGTCCAATGCCGAGTTATCGTCCCCAGTCAGAGTGACCTCGTCGGCCGATACGAGCGACTGCCGGTCGCCGTCCATGGCGACTCAGGTGGACAGTCCAGGTGACGACTCAGGTGGACAGCTTAGGTGGAAAGTCAAGCGGACAGCTCAGGTGATGGCGCAGGTGGCAGCGTGGGCGGCGACTCAGTTAGCGGTCCAGAGGAATGATTTCGGTGGGCGGCTCTGATAACTGGCTTAGGTGGGCAGTTCAGGTACACGGCCACGTGGATAGCTCAGATGGCAACCAGGTGGATGGCCAGGTGGCGGCGCAAGTGCATGGTTCAGAGGGCACGATGGCAGCCCGCACTGGACGCGTGCCCCAGATAGTCCGGTCAGCCCAGTGTCTTCTGACTGCCGGCAGCGGCGGAGATGTCCCAGATTCCAAACTGGCCGCGAAGGTTCGGGATCAGCCGGAACGGCCTGGCAGCTCCTCGAATCCGGTCAGTCTGGCAGCTCCTGATGAGTCGAATCCGGTGCTGTACTGCCGGACGAGGCTGTTGTTGGCGAGTGATAACTGCTCACCAGAACCGGCCCGACAGCGCTGTTGGTGACAGGCGATCAGAGCAAATGTACTGCAGGCAACGGAAGGGGACACTCAAGTTAAAGGGAATGAGCAGTTAATGTATTGGTTTATCTAGCGGGGCAGATACTGTCTCAATATCGTCATGCGAAAACAAAGCTAAGAACAATTTAAGAACGATATTTAGGCGCAAGTTTTCAATGCTATTTTTAACGTGGTGGTGTTATCGCTCCTTTGAGCACCATTACACTCTCTACATTGCACATAGACAAACACTGCGCGCTTGTTACATAACGTTCAACTATCCCAGAGGCCAATGATTATATCCAGATCTTGCTAGAGGGTGGAGAAAAGAGTTTCTCGGAGTCTGCTGAATTCTAATCGGATCTCGTATCTGATGTCAAGAACCTCCAAACTCGTACACTAATTTCCAGTGAGGGAGCCGCTGTCAGGGGGGGGGACGGTTGGCCTGTTATCTGAACTCACCGATTGTGCCCGGCACGGTCGGGGAGGATTCGCTGGCTCGAGATGGACATCATCGTCGGCTTAGGATCGTGCTATTTCCGGAGTCTGCGGGGCTTCACTGACTCGAACGTTGAAAGCTAATTATCCGTGGGCCGAATGACTAGTCAAAGGTCACTATAAAAGTCATCATGCGATTGGGACGTCTTTAGGACATAGTCCTGCTTGCTTGCGCATCTTTTCCAAACTATTTTTCCACGAACCCTGAAGAACAGGGCTTTCACCGAGACGACACAACCGGGCAAGTCCAGAACGCCGGCATCAATGAGACCAGTGATTTTGCGTTTGGTCGCCAATGGGCCAGTAGCATCAGCAACGCTAAACACATTATGAAAGACACTAAGATTATAAATAATGGGTAACTGCATTCTGGTATTGCCAGCCCGCATGCCCTTCATGCCATACCGAAATAATCAACTTAGGGCACGGAAGTCCGGACCCATCTTTCACTCAATTAATGAGCTCTTGCGGATGTCTAACAGGCTACTGTGTTCCATTTATCACATTGCGAACCTTGTTCACTTTTAACCTTTTCAAAGCTTTTTCTTCTTCGTGAACTCGTCCATGTTTTCCAAAGAAGTAGTTAGCTTCAGGGCAAAAATCCGGTTCGGTATCTTTGGCGCTATGAGTGCTAATGATCATAAAACTGGTTGAAGCGCTTTTAAGCTCAAATAACAAACAGATGTATTGTGTATGCTATTAATGCGCTGTTTGTTCGGGTGCTAGAGGAGCATTTGCTTTGTAGCACACTGATCTGTCATATTCATATATCCGTCCTGATTGGCTTGAAAGTATTGGACTTGGTGCCATAATAGTTTGTCTATTAGATGTCGCCATGCCCCTCAGCTATTTATGCACAGGCCGAGTTTGTACGATATCGGCCACTTTGTGCATATCTAAAGTACTAGGGGCGATGAAGTTCATGCCACAGTATTTTGTCATTTCTTAATGTCATCTTGGTGTTCCTTCCAGGATTTGTTAAAATTTTGGGCTAAATTTTGGATGGATGAAACACCGGATATAAATTTTGCGTTAATGTGTCGGGTATTTGCAACGGCTACCATGTTGCGTCCAAAAGAGACCTGTAGTTTGCTATTGTCAACAGCGAATACATAGGCTTTATTTACAAGGACATCATGTAGGTCCTCTATGCTTCAAATGGCAGCAAATAACTACGATAAATTGTTCTGGAGAAGCTCCAAGAATCATAACCAGTAGGTATATGTAAAAACTACCATAGAAACAACGACGTGTGATGACGTTGTCAGGACATCGTACAACGTGCACGGGTTGTGGGCTCAAGATCCGACTGCTGCTGCTAATTTGTTTCACTGCTTAATTGACTGCATATACTGGCGACACTGCAAGATCAACCCAGCTCGAACAAGAAGTAGTGTGCTGCTAACATACTTTTATAGTTTAATGTTAGGCGAGACCAAAGGTTGGCCTTGCAAGGAATTAAATGCACGGGCCTTGGGGACCAATGCTTTGTTTACTGTGCTGTGTACTTGCTCGTATTTTGTGTTTGGTGTCTATATGTCTATGCGTGCTACATGCGTATCTACACATCCATATTTATCGAGAGAAATGGAAAATTCTTAAAGCACGAAGCATCATTATAGTTATCCTGAATGGTCCCAGATGAAAACACAATTCCAAGAGGGGAACATACCTTTCTATCGGCGCGCGTCGCGCTGGAGGACAGATAAGACTTGGCGCCCTCAGACGGTGACGAAGTGGGATGTGGCGCCGTCAGACGGTGACCAGGTAAGACGTGGTGCTCTCAGACGGTGACGAAGTGGGATGTGGCGCCGTCAGACGGTGACCAGGTAAGACGTGGTGCTCTCAGACGCTGATGAGGTAAGACTTGGCTCCGTCAGGCGATGACGAGGCCAGATGTGGCGCCGTCAGACGACGACCAGGTAAGACGTGGCGTCGTCAGACGATGGCCAGGTAAGACGCGGGTCAGACGATGGCCAGGTAAGACGAGGCGCCGTCAGACGATGACCAGGTAAGACGAGGCGCCGTCAGACGATGACCAGGTAAGACGAGGCGCCGTCAGACAATGACCAGGTAAGACGAGGCGCCGTCAGACGATGACCAGGTAAGACGCGGCGCCGTCAGACGATGACCAGGTAAGACGCGGCGCCGTCAGACGATGACCAGGTAAGACGCGGCGCCGTCAGACGATGACCAGGTAAGACGAGGCGCCGTCAGACGATGACGGTCGGTTCCGGTCGGCCGCCGACGGTGCCGACTGTTTGCGACTGGCGCCGGCCGGCTGACGCAGCCCCGGCAGGTCCGGCCGACCGAACACGTGTTGGGGACACGCACTCGTGCCAAGTCGCACGGCCCAACAGCGGCTTGAGCACGCCACTGTCCGCACACCCGTCTCGTGCGCAGCCAGTGCCAGTCATTATCAAGGTTTCCATGAGAGGGGATGGGAGCTCATTATGTGATCCGTATTCACACTGGATCTCTACATTGGAGTAGCACCTTTGCATCTCTCTGTTTGTTCACTTGTCTATCTGTCTGTCTGTCTCCCGGCTTTTATTTCTTATAATCTCTCCTCGCCCCTCCATACCTCTCTCTCCCTCTCTCTCTCTTTCTCTCTCTCTATTTCTCTCTCTCTATCTCTCTCTTTATCTCTCTCTCTCTCTCTTTCTCTCTCTCTCTCTCTCTCTCTCTCTCTCTCTCTCTCTCTCTCTCTCTCTCTCTCTCTCTCTCTCTCTCTCTCTCTCTCTCTCTCTCTCTCTCTCTCTCTCTCTCTCTATCTCTCTCTCTCTCTCTCTTCCTCCTTTGGTAGGACAGTTGCGACCCCCTTGTACTAGGATCTGGATTCGAACTAACCGCGCGCGTGTCAAGAAATCCCCGTTAATCAGACACCGGCCCCACCAAGCAGGCCGCTCGCTCGGTTCTACAAAAACCAGGATCCATGAACCCGTGGGGAGAGGACAGACGATAATCGTTAATCCGAGTTGTCAGTCGCGAATGGAGTAATGCACGACGTGGGATTTTGTTTACATATGATCCATTTATTGTGCTTGCCTGTATATATATTGTAATTTGCATGATATTCAACAAGATAATGGGATTGATTTGGAGGGTTTATGCAGGTTTTGATGTCGTCCTTGACTGTGACGTCACGTTAGATAACATAAATGCGTTGTAAGCCGGTTCCGCATCACTGACGTATATTCAACGTTGGAGGAGCGTTCTGTTGCTGTCGTTTCGAGCATGCAAGAAACTTGTTCGTGCATATTATTAGTGCTATGTCACTCTCTGGCGAAACAATTCTGTCACGTCTGCCCATCAGGCCACGAGTAGATAAACAGTCCCTCATTGTGCACATCAAATATGAATATAAAATAAATATGTATTGCTCCTCGCTGGTTTAATGCTAGAGAGACTCGTAGAATGGAGACCACAAATAAGGATACAATAGTACTGAGTTCCGTGAGAGTTATTCCTCGTATGAACCAGCCTACATGTTCTCAGATTGTGAGGATGAGGATTAGTGCGCAATTAAACAACGCCAAATTTTCTGAGGTGGAACGTTCTCATGAAAATGATGGTGGCTGTCAATATTTATATTTACATCCAGTTTCTAGTACGATGTCTATGACGTTCAGATGTAGGGCACCTACATAAATTTCCTACCTATGCAGTTCAGTGTGCAACATCAGAAGCTTGGTGGAGTCCGGCACATCGATAAGGCAATATTTACATACTGCGTTCAAGGTCCAACATGTTATGTATCTCTGATGCACAACCGAAATTGACGTGAGAAACCTTGATTCAGCCAGGTGTAATTGCGCCATAGGGTGATATCCTTGACGCCATCGCAGATTGCAGAAGTGGAAGGGTAGCATGCAAAATACAGATGATTCCCTTCTGGCTTCCAATTATTTCATCGTTAATAGAAAATCCGACACCTCTGGCCATTTTGTACGTCAAAATGTATATTGCCTACAATATTGTGTAATGACAATCACAATAGTCACTGCACAAGATTCGTTCATGCTGCATGCCAAGTAATTAAAAAATAGGTATGGATGTGTAAGCAGCACACATTGTTCTTATTTGCCCCGGTTTCTTAGTTTATTTACCTAAGCTGTGGATAATGATTGAAATGCACAAAAATTGAAAAGCAACGAATTATTTCAGATTATACTAAAATTTCGTTCTTCAGAAAATCTCGGCACCGGCACTAAACTTGCGAATATTACACAGCCAAAGCAATTATAAAGAGTGAAAGGCAGCCATGTGTTAGATGCTGTGCAGCTCTGCCTTACTCCCTCTGCTCTGAGTCACGAACATTCATCTTCACACGTTCACGAAACTCCAAGAATTTCATAGAGGACTTTGTGGTCAGTGGTATGCGTTTTATGTCACGCTAAGTTAGGCCTGAGAATTGTACGTGAACAAGAAGTAAAATATGACTTTAAACAAAGCCGGTGACCCGACACGAGGTCACTCACGCTCCCTTGTATCGCCCGTTGGTCAACTGTATTAGGGTCACCGTGATACAGGACCCCTCAGCATATTACCTGTGGCTAAAAGGAATACAAATTTTAAAGTTGATCTTGTAATGTTGCTGACCCAGGTCGACCTGGCTTGGTCCGGGGACACCGCATGCATCTCCCTTTTAAATGTTGCTACCGGCCGGTTGTTCGGAAAGTAGGTTGATCAGGCTGTATGAGATTTTATCCAGTAATTCGTGAATTCCCCAGCTAGCATAAAGAAAACCCCAGCATTATCGACGTGATATCCCCAAATCTTCCGATATGACGGGAAGATGTAAATTTGACTAGCATTGAGATGCGTTAGAATCCACTGGGAAATTATATGCGTCGTATTTATTCATGCTCAAAACACCGCCCAAATTTGACCGATCCCTGTGTTCAATCGACTTCATTTTAAAGAGGAAAACTATTGCGAACATTTCAACGTGCGATTGGGGAAGTCACTACAATAATAAGGCCAGGAGAACCCGGAACGTAATCCGATGTCATACTTGATGCTAAATTTCCCAGGTAAAAGTCAGTACTATCTCCTTACCTGAAAACAGAAACCCGCCTCAGATTTAGACCTTGTGGTAAGAAATATTATCTACCCGCAAGAGCGATAATCCGTGCATATCTTTCGATGCGATCTTGGGACACCTGCATTACGTTTCATGCCGCAAAGATTCAGCTATATACCAAATTAATGTTTCCTTATGGGAGCAGTGATCTCCGCTGACCACAAACATGTTGCCTGAAACACGAGACGTCCATTTGCTCGATGTAGTAATCCTGAACCAAGCTGGTAATCTAGGTGTTCTTTTCAGTCTACAAGGCAGACAAGTTGCAACAAGGTACTCTTCTGTTTGAGTCTATTATGATTCAGAAAATGGGTCAGAACGAAAAGTAGAAGTTTGCTCGAGGTGTATAGCGTATTGATGTTCGATATAAATTTGCTACATATTTGATGGGTATGCTTGAACTCATTTTCACGACAAACGTCCAGTAAACATCACACTGCGTCCAGAATGGGACAAACGATGCTTACCGTGCTAACCCTTAAAACCCGCCCTAATGCCCTGAGCTGGCTAGTACATTTTTCCTTTGGACGCTGAGTGCCTGATAGCAAATTTGGGGACCCCCTTGGTGGTGCCGTTTAAGAACGGCCAGTAAGCTGATCAGCATTGGGCCAAAGTTCCAAATATGATTAAGAATTAGATGGCTCATTAATTATAGGGGTTAGTCAATTATTTCAACGTAACAGCTAGCCGGCGAAGCAGGACAGGACGGACCCGATTACCGACTGTGACGGATGACATGGAGCGATTTACGCATTTTACCGAGGGGGCGATTTGTAAGCTGCCCTTCCACGGGCGAGAAATTTCACGGGCGCCAAACGTGAGTGACGAAGTCGCCTCCTCCAACCCTCGCCAGAGGAGACGGAAGGACGGCTGAGAAAGACGGGACATGGCGAAACACACTCATGATTGTCACCCCTGGGAAAAGCGTGCCAAGAAGCCGGACAGGGCAGCTCGATAACTTGGGTAATTCTGGGCAGTAAAACCTCTCGACCTGGTGATCACGGAGCGCGGTAAGGCATCCCAGCGGCGCCCATTTGTGGCTCGGCGTGAAACACTGCGCTTGTGGTGCGCAGGAAACGCTGGAATGACACAGTCTAATGCTTACGTGCTTAAGCGACTCATGAGTCGCTTTAGATGCAAAACAAAGGATCACCACAAATGAGGACATCAATATAGTGGATTGTGTTACCGCACATCCACACGAAATACCTGATCTATTCGCTTATGTGTCGTGACGAAACACTTTCCGATGACTTGCGGGATGAATCACACAACAAATCACTTGATGAACGCCCGTATTCTGCAGCGTGCAGAGCAGCAGAAATTTCTCAATTGTCACTGCAGCCTACCTTCAATGACAACTCTAGGTAAAATTGGATCACTTCATTGATTATTCATTATCTCATATTACTAAGCTCTTCGGGAACGTATTTTTTGCGGACATTTGCAGAGACCTGAGGTATTAAATATGGTCTCTATGAAAATGACCCATGTCTCAAAAATCTGAAAATTATAACAGGTAATACTCACCCTACCATATGAGATTTATGCATATGCATGATGTATAACTATATTCATATATATACATATATATATACATATATATATACATATATATATATATATATATATATATATATATATATATATATATATATATATATATATATATATATATATATATATATATATATATATATATATATATAAATATATATATATATATATATATATATATATATATATATATATATATATATATATATATATATATATATATATATATATATATATATATATATATATATATATATATATATGTATATATATATATATATATATATATATATATATATATATATATATATATATATATATATATATTTATATATATATATATATATATATATATATATATCCAGCCATATGTGTGGGTTTTATTGAATCTGATAGCATTTCTGGCATTCTTTAGGTTCTTTGTTGTTCACTTAGCACATGTCACAGATTTTGTCTCATTGCATGAAGGAAAGTCAACTCTCCGAGTTGGTGTCAATTTATATTCGTGACCATATTTCGGGCATTTTCAAGGAATATTGTCGATATGGATTTTTCAAAGCTAGGCGTAGAACGAATGCCAAATTCCCTGTTTGATAAGTGCCCCCCCAGCTCTGGGAGTATCCATACCTATAAGACCTGATCTGGTCACATTACACGTCGTCAGGCATCCGGCAGGGTGAGGAGCCACAATGTCGACTGTTGTGCCACCTATAGCAGTTCCGGGCTGTCATTTGCACCTCTGGTGGACGTTTTCCGCAATCGCACTTCGGCACCGTCCGTATTCGGTGCAGATCATTAGGGCGACCCAAATGTAAAATTGCGTTGAAACCATGGGTATCATTTTATATAAGGGGAAAGGGGGAACTGGACCTTTAATCATTAATTTGCCCCCCGCAATCCTTGATTTGGCTCCCAATCTGATGGTAGTTTAACCATTGAAAACGCCAGAGTGCTGCCCCCCCCGCACACACACATACTAAAGGCGTTTTTTTTTCAGCCAATGACGTCCCTCTTTGGATAAAAATGCCACAAAAAGCACCCCCAATAATGTTCACAAAATGACACCCATGCATGGGTGTCACTTTGTGAAACTTTGTTGAAACTTATACCTTATGATGTTTTCTACCATTATTTGGTTCAATAGAAGCTGTTAGCTTCTATTGCTTCTATTGCTTCCTTAATGAAACGGATTATTGCCAGGGGGCGCGTTTGGAACTTGGAATTGGACTTCTGGAGACAAAATATCCACAATGGGGTCCGAAACTCTCCTCTTATCTAGTTAGAGACTCGGTAATGGTACCATTGCGTATTATTTTACATTTTTGCACCCTATGTTACCAGCTGATCAGCTCAGGACAAGGCCAGGTTAAGGTGATAAGGTCATCCCATGCAGCTGACCGAGTTTTCATCTTCCCTCCAATTCGCAGTATCACCTTCTACATGGCTCATGGGAAGGTCCCAATGAAGATCCTGATTAAAACATCGTTAAAATAGCCCGCCATTAAGATCTGTCCAGGATAAAGGTAGCCGCCCGCTGTTTCATGCTTAATGGGGATTGCTGGCCTCAATATTGACTGTGACTGAAACCCGCTGGATGCATTTTGTATATCTCACGTGCATCCTTCGTGCAATGCTACACCTTTTTGCGTTTGTATTCGGCCAATCGATAAAACTGTTGCAACCAAAGATTGTGGCGCTCGATCTTAGCAAAACAGCAATTAGTTTGATATGTTGGCATTACTGGTAATTTATGTACCTGAACAATTCGTCATTGTGCAAAACTTCAACTATCTGCGAAACAGATGCAGGTTCAGGAATTGTCATGGGGGTGCTTTGTCTCTGAAGGGGAGCCTCTGACTGAAAAATAGAAAGGGATGCACTCGAGCAAATTGAATGTGCTTGGCCGACGAAGTCGAAGGGGGTGCATTGAGCACACTGCAGGGGCACCTTTTCCTCACAGAGGGGCGCCTCTGGTTGAATTTTAAAAAAAATCGAGGGGATGGGGTACGGTAAGGGAGTATTCGAGGGTAAGGGAGAAGGGGAACCTTCCCGGAGGGACGCCATTTCCCAGCCGGAGTGGTACCATTTTCCATGGGGAGCACATGCCCCCAGTGCTCCCTGTATCCGCCCCTGCTGCAAGACAATTGAACGGCGAAAAAAGATTCACTAGTGGGAAAAACAAACAATCATTTATTGAAACCTGCTCCTTAGTATATAAAAATGCGAAATGGTAATTTCGCCAATGAACAAATTAAGTTGTCACTCTGTGAAGTTGAAATGCATCGACTCTTTTACACCAAAACAGACATAAATCGTGTGATGCCAATAACAGTTTCGAAGGGTCGTTGGTAATGGCTGAATGCCGTTGTGGGAGCATCCACATGCGGAATCAGATGGGTGGTGTTATGTATGCCTAATTATGGATGTCTGTACAGTGCGAAATCTGAGATGTTATAGCATACGCGGATCATAATCGAAATCTTCATCTTCCAGTTAGTAGTGTTATTTGGTGCTTTACCGGCCGATGATCGCTCCGATCGACCTCTTACCCACCAAGGTCACGCCGTGCTCCCAGATTGGCTTCTGATCCGAGGCTTGCTTTTTCGTTTCCCGATGACATTTTCGTGGCTACGCTGCATTTATCTGGGGGTTCCGATGAGACATTTTCGGGCTCAGTGTAATTTCTTAGGGCCCACTTCGATCTCGTGTGCCCAAGCGCGAATTGTCAGGGCTCCGACACGAGTTGTCGGGCCCTTCTGGATGTTTTCGAGGCCCCTCTGTGCTTATTTGGCCCCATCTCGAATTTGTATTGGGGCCACAGCGCGAATTTGGGGAGCCCAGTGTGTTTGTCGGGCCCCGTCACGAGTCTTTGGAGCCCCGATGCGAATTGTTTGGCCCCAAGGGAATTCTGTGACCCCGAGCGTTTTTTTTGGGTTCAGACGTAATTTTTTGGGGGGCCCTTATAGGAGTTTTCGAAAAAGCCTTGCTGTATTTGTTCATGACCCAGCCTGATGTCCAGGCCCAGATGGGAATCTATGGGCCCCAGCACATTTTTTGTGGGCCTCGGCGCGATTCTTCGGATCCAGTGCGAGTTCCTGGAGTCCATTGTACTTCCCCGGGTTTCCGACGTTAACTTGTTGGGATCCTGATGGGAATATTGGTGCACAAGCGCAATTTTTGAAGCCCCTGTGCGATGATATGGTCCCATGGCGAGTTTTATGGATCATTCTGCATTTATTTGTGTCCCCGACTCAAATTTGTGGGGACGCCGACGATAATTTGTTAAGCCCCAGCGCCATTTTTGGGGCACTGTCACGACTCTTGAGGGCCCATCACCTCTCGTTTGTCCCCTTCCCCCCCCCCCTTCGGTACGCCGCTGACAATCAATTCACATCAATACATGGCATCATATCAATGCTGACTGTTCTTTGAATGCTCCACAATTAACATGTATGTTCAGTTCTTCAATTCAGTTCATAGCTTTCCGGTTAGAGCCGCTCTGACGTCACGGGAAGACTACCGTCGGTGGGGGTCTCCGGGCCAGTCGTGTAGCGTCGGTTAGAGCAGCTCTGACGTCACGGGCAGACTGCCGTCGGCGGCGTCTCCGGGCCAGTCGTGTAGCGTCGGTTAGAGCCGCTCTGACGTCACGGGCAGACTGCCGTCGGCGGCGTCTCCGGGCCAGTCGTGTAGTGCCGGTTAGAGCCGCTCTGACGTGACGGGCAGACTGCCGTCAGTGGGGTCTCCGGGCCAGTCGTGTAGTGCCGGTTAGAGCCGCTCTGACGTGACGGGCAGACTGCCGTCAGTGGGGTCTCCGGGCCAGTCGTGTAGCGTCGGTTAGAGCCGCTCTGACGTCACGGGCAGACTGCCGTCGGCGGCGTCTCCGGGCCAGTCGTGTAGCGTCGGTTAGAGCCGCTCTGACGTCACGGGCAGACTGCCGTTGGTGGGGGTCTCCGGGCCAGTCGTGTAGTGCCGGTTAGAGCCGCTCTGACGTGACGGCAGACTGCCGTCGGTGGGGTCTCCGGGCCAGTCGTATAGTGCCGGTTAGAGCCTCTCTGACGTCACGGGCAGACTGCCGTCAGTGGGGTCTCCGGGCCAGTCGTGTAGCGTCGGTTAGAGCCGCTCTGACGTCACGGGCAGACTGCCGTTGGTGGGGGTCTCCGGGCCAGTCGTGTAGTGCCGGTTAGAGCCGCTCTGACGTCACGGGCAGACTGCCGTTGGTGGGGGTCTCCGGGCCAGTCGTGTAGTGCCGGTAAGAGCCGCTCTGACGTCACGGACAGGCGACCATCGTCGGCGGAGAGCCTGCTGTGATATCTCAGTCGCAGCGGAGCGGGCCCGGCGGTGGCAGGTACGTGTGTGCGCTCGGTAGCTGTGGGGGTTGGTTTGCTCTGAATGCTGTCTGCTGCGTTGTATTGTGAGAAGCGACATTGGCGGCAGTGTTGGTAGTTAGCTTGGCAATGTTCATCCGAGTAGATGTTGCATAGGGGCGGATCCAGGAACTTTCAGGAGAGGGCACTAGTCTGGAGGGTCGCCATTTCATTTTCTCGGAGAGCTCCACGCCACTGCACGCGCTTTTGGCTGAAAAGTCGGTTGAGCGAGGGGATGCACTCGAGCCTTCACGGAGAGGCATCACTTTCCATGGGATACATTCTCCCAGTGCCCCACCCGCTGTATCCGCCCCTGATATTGCATTGTCCGGATGCGGTCCTTTTATCGTTTCACTGGTCAGATTCATAACTTGCTGCGCAGGAGCTGGATCCTTCTGTGATGCTCTTGACCAGTAGCCATTTGCGCGTATGCTCTTACTTAGCTTGCTTTTTACGGGGAGGGTGAGACCATATCCTGATGGCTTAACGTGTGGATAGCTGAGTTTCAGAGACTCATTGGTGCAAACATAACTTCCATAATGTTGTACACACCAATGCCTTCGATAGAGGAATAATCAAATATATTCAGTGATCCAGTCCATGTTGTGCATGGTACCAAATTCCATGTTTCGAGAACACAAATGTCACAATGTATGCTTCACAAGCACATTTTAGCCCTAGGCTGGAAACATGAGCATCACGGACACACAGGCGTCGTGTTTAGTCGCAGGTCACCACCGCAGATATTGGTGACTCACCGCATACGTCAAATAGACCGGAGAGCTCAAAGTACGAACAATAATAAGGATTAAGTGATTCAGGATCACATGGCTGTTGTGGCTACACATTATACATTTTGTTTACGCAACCACATGAGTCCAGCGAACTTCGTTCAATATTCACAAAATATAATTGTGCTGTTCCGATATTGCATGGTAATACAATTGACAAAGTGGCATATGCTGGGGAAGTGGGCAAGCATTTAGTGAGAAGGTATCATCAACAATTTGGAAATATACTGACCATTAAATAGGTATCGCATTGGTAACGGCAGCTTGCTGTGACCATATGCAACGAAGAAGACACAATTATCCGAATATTTCCATCCCATCCTATCACAATTATCCTAATACCTCATCAAAATCCAGCTCACTGTTTCACCAGTCTTGGCGCTTTAACAAAGCGACCATATTATTTTTTTAGAATACATAAGCATCAGTCGTCATGAGATGCTTTTATTCTGCTACATGACTGTTGAGACCAAGTTAGAAGTTCTAATTTGGTTAGGTCAGAGCCTGACCTTGATGACTCAATTTTAGAAATCCAAATGTGTGGAAATAGTAATATTGAAGCCCTGCTGGCAATCGTGCGCTTCATAGCCAATACCGTTGAGAACAAGCATATGAATCAAACGCCCTCATCGGTCAGCCTCACGAAACCTGAAGGAAGTGGTATGCCAAATAGAGCACCGAAATGCAGGAGATAAGATGTTCTCTATCACGGAGAGTGCTCCGTGTTGTTCCCTTAGCTCCGCCATTGTCGAGAGACTGAAAGAGGCCAATGGTGTGCGGCTGTGGCCGGTCGGCTCAGCTGGTGTTCCGGCCGGTGTGGCCCACCGGCCGTGGATCTAGACGCGGCTCTTGTCGAACCGACGCTGGCACGATCGATGGCACCGGGAGTGCCGCATCCTCTCTCCCGAGGAAGGCTGATCTCTCTCCCTCTCCCTCTACCTCTCTCCCTCTTCCTCTCCCTCTCCATCTCCATCTCCATCCCATCTCCCTCCCCTCTCCCTATCCCTCCCCCTCTCTCCCTCTTCCTCTCTCTCCATCCCTCTCCCTCCCTCTCTCTCGTTCTCGTTCTCGTTCTCGTTCTTGTTCTATTTCGTTCTCTCTCATTCTCGTTCTCGTTCCATTTCTCTTTCTCTGTCTCTGTCTCTGTCTCTGTCTCTGGCTCTGGCTCTGGCTCTGGCTCTGGCTCTGGCTCTGGCTCTGGCTCTGGCTCTGGCTCTGGCTCTGGCTCTGGCTCTGGCTCTGGCTCTGCCTCTTCCTCTGGCTCTGGCTCTGCCTCTGCCTCTGCCTCTGCCTCTGGGCTCTGCCTCTGCCTATGTCTGTCTCTGTCTCTGTCTCTGTCTCTGTCTCTGTCTCTGTCTCTGTCTCTGTCTCTGTCTCTGTCTCTGTGTCTGTGTCTGTCTCTGTCTCTGTCTCTGTCTCTGTCTCTGTCTCTGTCTCTGTCTCTGTCTCTGTCTTTGTCTTTGTCTTTGTCTCTGTGTCTGTCTCTGTCTCTGTCTCTGTCTCTGTCTCTGTCTCTGTCTCTGTCTCTGTCTCTCTGTCTCTCTGTCTCTCTGTCTCTCTGTCTCTCTGTCTCTCTGTCTCTCTGTATCTCTGTCTCTCTGTCTCTCTGTCTCTCTGTCTCTCTGTCTCTCTGTCTCTCTGTCTCTCTGTCTCTCTGTCTCTCTGTCTCTCTGTCTCTCTGTCTCTCTGTCTCTCTGTCTCTCTGTCTCTCTGTCT
>JAOTOM010003859.1:152500-191773 GCA_034440615.1 Ashinkailepas kermadecensis
ACATGTAACTAAACTTCCATAGAAATAAACTAACGCCTCAATACCTGTCGGCTACATGCAAATACTTTACGGGATCATATGGAATCGATTGATGCTTGGATATTATGTTCTACCATTTTAACCACATGGTGTAAGGTATTCAAAGTAATTCGATTGTTAAGGGGCCTAGATATCTCGCTAACCAAAGACCAATGCAAAACTATCGTTCGAAAGCTGGATCGATAACTACACGTTTATTAAATCAAAACGTTGAATGCTTTTAGGCGGCAGATGCAGGAGGAAATAAGGGGGAATAATGCCACTATTTGTCTTACTATAGTTATCAGCCAGTGTACAACGCATGCATGTAAATTCACGGGTTCTGAAATCTCAGGGACGACCATGCTCGCATACTCTCTGATTACCCCGAACCATTCCCTTTACTTGAGCATACCAAGTATAGATACCTCCCCCTCCAAAGCTGACCTTGATCCGCCTATTCCGGAAACTACTCAGGGCTTGCTTATTATCATGTTGACACCCCGCCCCCCTTCTCCCGACTACTTCATTACATTGGAACCGCCTCTGCCATTTATGTGCATGATTGGTAGCTCAAAATATGAAACATATGTGCTCTGCATCAATGGTGTTGGCTAGAAGCTAGAAGCTATTCATGAACATAACGTGCAAATATCTGACTGGTTTTGAAGGTTCATTAAACTGTAGAAATTTGTCACAACCTCCAGAGTCTCTGTCTGGAGTCGCCTCTGATCAACCCAGAAAATTGTGTTTTTGGCCTGATACGTCCAAAAGAACACTAGTAAAAGTCACTAAGTTCCAGAGCCCAATCATAACGCGATAAGAAGTCGTGAGCACAAACCTTGAAGGGGCTTCAGACCCAGCTTCAGAGCCAGCTTAAATAACTTGGGTAAGTACCATTTTCGCCCGGGATAACCTTATTTTACACCTGAATTGTAAGAGTCAGAAATGATTACATTAGCTAAGCCATCATGCATTCAAAGCGCAAGGTGGATTTCGGACATAGCTAATTAACGAAAATTGCGATGTCCATCTCACGCAGTACATGATAAGCTAGCTGCTGTTCTTTACGTCCGCCAATGCGTACAATTATTTCAAGTTGTGATTGGTTCCACTCAGTGTCTTGCTCGTTTTTGCCATAATATGTTGCAGGAAGTCCTGGATCCAGATTGAGTTATACAAATTTAAACCATGCCGAGAATGGATAACAGCTTCGAAGTTGACATATTGCGAGTGGACAATCACTTGGTCTGGGGAGACCGGTTTTCAATTGTGACGTCAATGTTCTGTTTTGCGATAGCTACCAATTTATTCAATGTGTCATTATGATCAGGATATCACTTACATATTTGTGGTTTTCTGTATCAATCTGCGTTGCCATTTATTTGAAGGTCCTATTATAAAACATGCAAATATGCCGTTGAAAACGTCTTTTCCCTGTTGCAATTGACCCGGCACCTGGGGTCAATTGCAACACCGTTATGGGGAAATTATAAGACCATTGTAGCAATATTATAACATTGCTACAGGTAGGCAATACTGTGATCTTACATAGGCAGGCATGCACTAATGCCTGCTTGCATAGGTAAATAAGTACACAATATAATCCTGCGATGATGATTTGCATCTACCCTACACATACAAATGCAAATAATGTGTTTGGTACTCAGCTACCTAGGTACAAAATACCCACCACTTTGGTACATGAGCAAAACAAACAATGAAGACTGCCTTATCTGAGTCTATTCATTTTGCTCGCTTGCAATGTCTCTTGTTCTAGCAAATGATGGTTGACAGTGGTTGAGAATAGCTTCAAAAGCGCAATAATGCTCGCTTGCGAAATTGTGTGCGTGTTCGGATCCAACATAGTATTACAAATGGACGGTCTTTCTTTGTGGTTGATCAATATTTCGGGTGAACGGAAATATTTTGAACGAATCGTAGCCGGGTCAAACTGGTCGAGTGCATGGTCAACACACGATTGAGACATTTTCGAGAACACAACGACCTTCTCGACGAAATTCAGTGCGGCTTCCAGCATCAAAAATCAACAACAGACAATCTCATTAGACTAGTGCACGACACCAAGAGTGGTTCACGCATCAAACGCACAACAATAGCTGTCAACTTAGATAGCACAGCCGCATTCGACCAAGTATACAAGTCCGCACTGACACACAAACTTCGCAAGATAGGCTTACGCGGACACATGGCACACTTCATTTTGAACTTCCTCAGAGACAGGACCCTTAAGGTCCGATGCGGCAGTATCACATCAAACACCACAACTCAGGAGCAGGGCCTGGCTCAGGGGAGCGTGCTCCCACCGAGCTTCTTCATCAGCATGATTAACGACATACTTGCTGATCATACAGACACGTCAATCCAATACTTACTTTTCGCGGACGACATATCCATTTTGACAATAGCAAAATGCCTCCTAAAGGCTGAGAAGACCATTCAAACAGCTCTAGACCACATCGCAAAGTGGTGCAAAACGTAGGGCTTCACCCTCTCCGCATAAAAATCTGCCACAGTCCCATATAGTCGTCTCATGTACTCACAATACCAACCACTGCAGCTCGATCGCCTATTAGGCCATTCTGGCCACTCAGTCAACCAAAGGTCGAGTACTTGCTCTCGGAAAAGAAATCGGCTATCACACCGGCGGAAATTCTTGGCATCTTCCACAAGTTCGCCGATGACAACAATCACAAAACACTCATATTCATGGATGGGTCGAAACGCGAGGTCAAGTAGACATCGGCATCACTGGATCAGGCATTACGCTTTCCAAGCGTCTACCGGATAACTTCTCTATCTACTCCGCTGAAGCACTGGACATTTTGGGCGCTATCTCAATTCTCATGAGGCGTAAAGCTAGAAACGTAGTAATTTGTTCAGATTCCAAATCCGTCCTCCAGTCAATTAGCAGTACCCACGACTGTCCACATGCAATCATTGACAAAATCCAACAAATCGTGACCCATAATGCAAACAAGAACTTTTCCTTCCTCTGGATACCGGGCCACGCCAACATCCCAGATAACGAGGAAACAGATCGGCTCACAAAGCAAGCCCGAGCATTGAACACCTACCCCAGTATGAAATATTCGGTAGACGGTTTCAAAGCACTCCTACAGCGCCACATACGTCAACATCACCAGAACACATGGACACAACACAAATCCAACCACACCCACAACATCAAACCAACGGTAGACAAGTGGTACACATCAAATCAATATCACCGTCATCCTCACTAGACTTAGAACTGGTTGCACTAAATTAACACAGCCTCGGCTGGAGGATGACCACTATACAACACCTCACTGTGACATCTCCAACACCACATCAAGCATAGGCCACATCCTGCTAGACCGTAGTAGCTTTAACGTTCAAAGACAACCACTTAGGGCCTTCTGTCAAAAAGAAGCATCAACCTGTCGCTTCCATCGCTTCTGGGTGACAAACACCCAGAACTCCTTGAATTTCTATTTTAATATCTGCATGCCGCAAAACTAGCAGGAGCACTGTAGACACCACACCACCAACACTCACTTCAACACACAATGCATGCCCGCGATAGATACACTCGTAGGAAAAAACGTAATTAGTCATCCCCGAATGGCGTCGGACGTACATGAGCCGATTTGCTTCCAACTAGAAATAAATAGCTACTTTGTGGTGCCGTCGGACGTAGATGAGCCGACTTGCTTTAGGAAAAAAAAACAAATACAAAATTACCATAACGTAAGCGACTACCCAGAGGAGCCATCGGACGTAGATGAGCCGATTTATCTTGCAACTCACAACGTAAAACGCCTGCCCAGAGGTACAGCTGACTTAGATGAGCCGAATTGCCAAATATCGTACTAACCCCACCGACAACCCTGCATGGCGTGCTTAGACTATCCCACTACTAACAATTAACACGCGGCTGCCGGCGTGATAGGCGGCGTGGACAATTATCTCCTTGTCCACACGGTAAGACCCCTCGGTGCTCTTCGACAAGAGTAGGCTAATGCCAGCACCCTGGTAAAATCAACTTTCTTGTCACTCTCAAAATCACCCCCCCCGTACCCCAGCTACAAATTGTCTTGCGGAAGAGTAAGGTAAAACTAAAACCATTTAGACATCCAGGAGATGTCCCCCACCCAGCCTCAGCATTCAGCACCTGAAATACCACACACACTATAACGTTAAAACACCCTTAGCATAAGTGTGCACTTGGCTGAGCTTTGCTTGCAAAACACACTCGCTTTAAAGGCGGAGCAAATAACCTTTATCGTCCGGCATGCCTTTAAAAATAACTCTCCCCCTCAGGATACGAAAGATGAAAATCGTACATGTTCAGATTCAAGTTGTGCCAAAAGTCCGTTTTTCCAGGTGGGTCAGACCCCAACAAAAAAACAAGTGGGGTCCGGGCCCATGAACCCCACCGGTGGCGACGCCCATGCTCACTAGTAACTGACCGCCCCTTGTGTGTTGGACCTCTCGCGAAAAGATTTGTGGCAGCGCCACCAAGATTCGCCATCCGAGAAGCAACGAGGCATCTCCAAGTCACGCTCACAGCAGGGGATCAATTTCTGAAGATTATTGGGGTACGATACTAGCACGATACATGGAAAAATCGTTTGGAGTCCGCCCGAAGGATACCACGTTTGACATGAAATTATTGGAGATCCAAGCTAATATGGGGGCGGGGGAGGGCACGACCCACACAATGTACTAAGTCGATGTCCATGACCCTCATGCTAATTCAGGTAATTCGTATTCGATCTTTCACAGTGTTGGTTGGAAGTGAGAACATGCCAGCAGTTTATGACGGACGTGAATACCAGACGCCTCTTCACCCGGCTATCGCTGAAGACAGCCGCAGGATGAAGGGCTTGCAGAGGACAGAATCATTGCAGCTCCGAGGAGAGGCCCGACGAGCGACTACGCCAGTCCTTCGAAGAGAGCTTACGGATGATTCGGTACGTTCGCTCAATTCTTCCAGTAAAAGTGCACGTCCAGATTCCAGAGCGAGCGGGAGAACGCATCCAGACTTGGTTATGCAAATATTGCTTTTCTGCTCTGCTAAGTGTCATGAAATGTTCCGGGAATCCCCTTCCTCCATTTTGTGCCCCGAGTCCGCGTATGTTGTGAACATTGCATTGTAATTGCAATGTGGAAATGATTCGACCCTCATCCACAACATAGTGACGATTATGAGCCAACTTCAAATTCACAGTCCAATGCAGAATTAAAAACGAAATTGTTTAGGGGATACGTTAGAAGAGTACACCATGGAAGCAAGTTACGCCACATATCGCTGGTGATAGCACTAGAGGAATCGCTACTTCATTTCGGTCTATAACTGACTAGTCGATGCGTGAACAGCATCTGTGGCGTGTTCGTTGTAGAGCATGCTGGACAGTAAGTCAAAGTACATTTCCCCATATGGTTTCCCATCTAGGTGCAGATGATCGGACCGCCGTATTTCTTGCGCGATCGAATATCGAAACAAAACCGAGCGCGAATAGACTCCGGCTCGTTCGTTGTCGGTACCTCGTGAACCATGCTCATTATACTGCCGGCAACTAGTTGCTCCATCGACAGCCAGTCGAGATCGCTCAGCATGTCGGATAGCTGAAACTTCCGCATTCCCGAGACGACGCGGGAAGCGAAGTTCACCAATTTCTGGAGACGTTTGAACGTGGTGTCGTTAGTGCTGTTGCCACACACTGCACAACAATACCCCACGTGTGACCGAGCCAGCGCATTCACCATCTCGGGAAGCACTTCTATCGGGAAGATCTTTCTAGCATGCATCAATCCGATCAAGATGCCGTTGCACTTGTTCACCACGCTGTTTGTGTGGGCCTCGTGGTTCAAATTTCAGCCCATAACCAGGCCAGTTTCTTCATCTGCTCCACGGGTTGTCGCACTGCCTCCATGAAGCGGACTCCGGGTGGATGTAATATCAATTGCAGACTGCGTTTTTTTTCGCCGACAAGCAGGAGCTCAGCCTTGGAAGCGTTGACACACATGCCGTTTTGCATGATGTAGGTACTAGCACTGACTTCATTGCAGTGTGTATCTGCGAGGGGATTTGGTGGTCCGGATACGGCGACCTCGGTGTCGTCGGCGTACCTGACGATTTACACATGGAGGCCGGTGGCCTCTTCTGGGATGCTATGTTGGGCGTGGCGATGTTGAAGGGGAGTTGTCCCAGGCAGAAACCTTGGAGCATGCCAATATTGATGGGTGCCGGAAGCCTTTGTGAAGATGCCGCATCGGCCCCGGGTATGGTGACTTGTTGCTGGTGATTCTTCTGAAATTCGCTGCGGACAATAAACTTATTTTTGTTTGTGGTATTGAATAGACGTTTTTCATTTTTCTGCAACTTCTTTTTTGCTGACGATGCTACTGTTGATGATGCGAAGAAGCACCCTACACAGGGATGAAAACTACTTCGTCATGGTGATGACGTTCAGGTAGTCAGCAGTAGAGATCTTGTTGGACATGGAGAAGAGTACTTTTCGTAGGTGTTCAAAGTGATCGGCACCAGTACTAAAGCACCTCAGTAGACTCGCGGAAGGCGCACAGTTAACTGTTAACGTCTCGACCGCTGGTGTTCTTGAACCACTCTGCCGTGCATCTTCTCAAGCTGCCGTGAAGCAGTTGTTTCAGTCATCGGCAGTTAGTGTTCAGGTTGAGCTGGTGTACCGCGTTTGGAAGGTGCCACGGTGCGCACCTGATGCCACCTCCCAGATGGTGATGTTTTCTGAACGCGTTCAATGATGTCGTTCCCGTAGTCTCTGCGTTTGGCTCGCTTTGTCTCAGTGTTCAGTCTCCTTCTCTCTTCCGCTGACACTTGAGCCAGTACTTGTCGCCGCCGCATCAGAAGATCCCTGGTGCCCTCTGAAACAGGAGGTGGTTTAGGGATGCGGATTTTCACTCGTCGCTCTGGGGAATGCCGGTCAACCACAAACTGGACAACAGAGGTGAAGTAACACCACTGTTCACAGCATGAGTCCGACGGCGGTACTTCCCGGTTCCACCTGAAAGCATTGAGATCTGTGAGGAACTCCTCTGAAATCAGGTCTCGAACCATTCTGTTTGGGAGTGATGGGTGGCACAAGCGCTGAGCATGAGCGTGGCTAAGATTCTTGTGAAGTTCAGTGGAGCGTGGCTAAGCTTCTTGTGAAGTTCAATGGAGCGTGGCTAAGATTCTTGTGGCGTTCAGTCGAGCATGAGCATCTCTCCACCTCGCTGACAGCATCAGTCGTTGTCTGGCCTCTGATGTAGATTAGGATTTTGTCCCAATGTGGACTTGCAGTTCCCTCTGGCGCATGTGGGCTCGTCGACTAGAATCCGCATGCTGCTGCTCTCAGCCAGCTGACTGAGTCTGCGGCACCTGCTGGGTTGATGATAGCGTCAGTGTTGAAGTCATCGCTGATGATGAGATGGTGGGTGCATGTTGACAGATGATGTGAACTTGCCTCTTCAGTTCATTGAAGTCAGTTTCGTTTTGTCGCTCGCTGGTGTTCGGGGACCTTTGGACATAGGCTACGATCATACATTGGTCGAATGTGATTTTCGTCTTTAGGATGCCCATGGATAAGTTGGTTTCGAAGGTCTTCGTGCTAATTACAGACTTGTGTTTGGCTTTGGGTAGAGTGACAAATCCTCCTCTAGTAGCACTATTTGTGTTACCTTTGGCTGCTGCCTTGCTTAACTGACCTCGGTATGCCCATAAAATGTCAATATGACCTGACCTGGCATGTAATTACCCACATGACGGCAACGCCATTCTCACACTACTCGGGCGACTCGCTCATTATGCTGGGGCACTCTCATCAGTCAGATGACTGGTCATCTCGCTGAAAACATACTGCCGGGTCATCGGTTTGCGGCTGCTGCACTCTGAACCGTCAGATCCGAGGCTTGTTCTCGTGTGACCCTCACATGTCACGGACCGGAAGCTATTTATTGTCCTTGGTACACCTGTGGCCGCGGTACACCTGCCACCGCCCTGCCGAGTCACCCGAGACACCGTGCTCACTGTCACCACAGATCACCAGTGACGTCGTAAGCGGTCGACTGTGAAATGCACGACGCGGTGTTCTGTTTGGAAGTTGGCGTCGCTCATGTCCGTGTGGAGGAGATGTACCTTGCTGCTGCCTCTAATACACTGGTGGTCACAGCGGTCCCTCGTGTGTGTCAAATCGTGACTAGTTTGTTGTGCCTGCCCTATCCTGTCATGCATTGTTTCCCTTCGGCCTTGGGCCCCTTTCTTTACTTTTGATAGGGTGTCGAATTAGCGAAATAACCAAATTTGAGCATAATATGACGTATTATTTATGACGACAAAATATAAGCTGGGTTTTTCCTGCTTCAGAGTAAATTCTTATGATGTTCCTATGTCTATGCCTGTGCATATGCCAACCTAGTCCACATAGTGAGACTGCCTGCCGAACCAGTCCACACAATCACACTGCAACCGACGTTTTTGCACTCGGATGTAGGAAGACATTTGTGACGTGTGGTTAGTGCATGCCGCCTCAGGTTTGGAAAACTTCCTCCTGTTTCAGTTCGCAATTTAATTGCTGAGCTGGGTTAACTCGAATCTGCGTTCAAGAAACCCTTTTGTTTTCGTCTTAGAACACGCACTAAGTTGCACTCAATGCCTGCGTGCCAGAACTCAGCACGTTTCTATCCCACGAGGACAGGAATTTGAGAGCACGCAGGGTGCTTGTGAGATTGGTGTGTCTGGAGGAGGCGAGGCGAGGGTATTTATGATATGGGCTGCCAATGTGAGCAAGTTTCAACACCATGCAAATATATCATCAGTTTTCTCGAAATGTATACACATTTAATGGATGCGACTTTGTTTTAGAACAATTATTGCATCCTCAACTGACCAGATCTAAGGTCGTGTTGCAATTGGGGGATACGTTTTAATTTGCAACCCAGACGAATCGAAAGCAAGCTTGTGGATCGGTATTTACACCAATTAGGCTTTGAGGGCATGTGCACTGGAAACAAAGTACAAAGTCACATTGCATAAGGAACAAAGTACAAAACATAAGGAAAAGAGGAGTCAGTGACAGATACGGTTCGTAAATATCTGCTCTTGACTCGTGGTCTTGTCATTTTGTGGATTGCAGTAATGTTTCGATACCTATAATACCTAGCTTCATAGTTTCTGAATATATATTGTTTATGTCTCTACACAATGATTGAGTATGCAAACACATGTCCCATTTCGCTGCATCAGTCTACCCTCCATCGTCGATCCGTCACACTGACAGTTTGTCTGCTGACTGGGCGGTTTGTTTCGCGTGTCATGTGTGTCGCGAGATGCCGACCGCTGTCTTCTCTGGCATATCATCGATTAGCGGGACTCTACGCACCCAGCAAAAGGTCACAACAAAAGTGCAAGTTCCTATGGCTTTCGCAGTAGCCAATTACACATCATGTACACTTTCATCAGTGGACTTAAGTGATTTCAGAGCAGGTTCCACCCATGGCCTCGGTCAACATTTGGGTTGTGGGGACGCACATCTCCCTGAATCATTTGGTAATTTATCATCACGCCTAACTGGGCGTTGCATAAAATATGGACACGTTTAACGTGGGCGTGGCATGAAGATAATGGATCTGAAAACCCTAACATTATCTTGCACTGGCGGAGCCCATGGCTCCACCTCAGACGCATAGTCTTCTGCATGTCCGTGAGTGAGATAATCCTATGTTGGATAGTTCAAGGTGGACCTGGCAGTTAGTACTGAACGACCGGTGGTAAATCACCGGTCACAAGTCTTTCACAGACGACTGCCCGTATTCCCGCGGATCAGACGATGCAATCACGTGTATTTCACTTCAACACCGAAGCCGGAGTTGAGCTCTGGGAAATATGGTCGCCATTAATGATGGTGTCTGCTTCTAATCCAGCCAAGGCATACCTATATTCGGGACGGGAAATATGAGTGTTGCATTGGTATGTATGTGCAAACAAAGTCCCGCGGTCTTGAGTTGTAACTTCTTAGTCCGGTCCTGGGAAATCCCGCTGGTCCTGTCGTGGTCCCGTCTGATTTTGTCCTGGTCCTGTTCTGGTCCGATCCTGTCTTGGTCCGGTGCGACTTGGTCCTGGTTCGGTTCTGGTCTGGTTCTGTCTGTCGTGGTCCCGTCTGATTTCGTCCTGGTTCGGTTCTGGTGCGAATCCTGCTCCGACCCTGGTGTGGCCCCATCTTGGTCCTACTCCTGGTACGGTTCTGGTCCCGGTACCATCCAGGTCTTGTGTGGTCCAGTGAAGGCGGATCGCCAGTATTCAGAGATTACAGCACCAGGTGCGCCTGGTATCGCGCGACTCCTACCGGTCACTCCTGCACGCTGCTGCTATCCGCCGCTCCTATCCTCCGTATCTCTCCGCCGCTCCTACTCTCCGCACCTGCCCCCCGCTCCCGCCCTTCGCACTTGCCTGCCGCACCTGCTCTTTGTTTTTGCCCGCCGCACCTGCTCGCCGCTCCTATCGGCCGCTCCTATCCTCCACTCTTGCCCGCCGCATCTACCCATCGCTCTTGCCATCCGCACCCGTCCGCCGCACCTACTCGCCGGTCTTGTCCGCCGCTGCTGCCCACCACTCTTACCATCCGCACCTGTTTGCCGCACCTGCTCTCTGCTTCTGCCCACCGCACCTGCTCGCCGCTCCTATCCACCGCTTCTATCCTCCACTATTGCCCGCCGCACCTACCCATGCCCTCCGCACATGCCTGTCACTGCTGCCCACCATTCTTTCCTGCCGCACCTTCCAATCGCCCTTTCCCGCCGCACCTGCCCGTCGCTGCTGCCCGCCGCACCTGCCCCCTCTGCTGCTCACCACTCTTGCCCGTCGCCCCTAACTGCCATTACTGCCCTCCACTCCTACCCGCCACCGCTACCCCCCGCTCCTACCCGCCACCGCTACCCCCCGCTCCTACCCGCCACCGCTACCCTCCGCTCCTACCCGCCACCGCTACCCTCCACTCCTACCCGTCGTCACTGCATCGTCGCAAACACTCGCGTGTCGCCCCACACCGTTCGGATCACGCGTGACGGAGGAGGAAGAGGCAGCGGCCGCGGAGGAATGCAGGTCGCTCGCCACGCACGCAGCGTGAGGTATGCGACGCATGTGCGCGGGCCGTGCCTCTGCCAAGCTGCCAACTGGCGTCCTGCGGTCGGAGCGCGCCGCAGCCGAATAATATTATGTGGCTGTAATTAAGCATGTGTCTCGTGCCGTACCAGGTGGAGATTGCAATCGCTTCGAAGTGGCGCCGAATATGATTGTCACTGAAGTCATGTCCCTGGGGGAAAGATCGTTGACATGTGACGCCACTGACACACAGCCTATTTGGATGCCGTATGAACACATTTATCGTCTCAACAACATTCTATGAACACACATGGGCAAGATCATGTCGATTGTCGCCAGCTACGTCGCAAATGGGAGGATTGGGAGTGGCGACTAGAAGACGCTGGGTCATTTCAAGTCATGCGCACAGGCGTGATCAGGAAATCCGAGCCTGTCCCACTGACCCCGTTCAGTGCCGAACGTATCCGGTGTTCAGCGCACCTGAACACCGGAAGCAGCTGTGTCGCTCGCCCATGGCTGACCGAACCGCTGCGACTGTTCGTGTGTGCTGGTGACTGCTCGTGTGTGTGCTCATGATTTACTGGTCGTGACTGTTCGTTTGTGCCAGTGACTGATTGTGTGAGCCAGTAATTGACTGCTCGTGTGAGCCAGTGACTGACTTATCGTGTGAGCCAGCGACTGACTGGATCGTGTGCGTCAGCGACTGACTGATCGTGTGTGTCCGCCCGTGACTGACGTCTCGTGTTCGCCCGTGAGTGACTGCCGACCCGTTAGTTATTGCCGACCCTCCCGTGAGCGACTGCCGACCCGTTAGTTACTGCCGACCCTCCCGTGAGTGACAGCTCGTCCGTGCCGACGCTCCGCCCTACACCCGTCTGCCAACGTCGCGTCACGCCACGTGACATGTGACCTGCACAGCTGCAGGGTGTCCACGCCGGCCAGACCGCCAGACCAGCCGTCAGCCGGGCCACGCCACTGCGCCGCTCACAGAGCTCCCGCTCGTGTGACATGACCCGACAGAGGTCACCGCCGAGTGCCTGGCCGTGCCGCTCCGTGGTGGTGCCGGTAAGTGAGTGAGTGGCGTGTGTGGCCGAGTGATCAGATAGCCTGACCTGCCCTCGGGCGGGAACGATGTCGGGATCGCGCGTTCGGGCCCAAACTTCTCCCACTTCTCCGAGACTGTTATCGGTAGACACGCAACGCCAGGACTTCGGCAAAAATTGCTTTGCTTGGATGTGCCTGATCAGCAACCCCCCCCGATTTCCTTCCCGGTGAGGTGTAAGGTCTATGAAAATAGGCGATAAATAAGTGGCGTGCCACTGAGGAATTTTTGGGTCGGCCCGAAATAGTAACGTCACAGTTGGTAGGTCGGACTAGACAAGTGTCACGGATGGCTTCCTGCCCGGAGACTTCGACCTTTGTCGTGTGAGTGGACTCGAAAAGCGGCCATCGGCCTTACTCGCAAGGCTGGGCGAACTACCTTGACTGCAGTACGCCTGCTGCATTCGCCCGCTTATTTCGGGGCCACCTCATCCCTTCGTCGACACTACACTATCATCACTACACTACAGTATCGGGGTATTACTGCGCCCGTCCACCAGTGGTAGGGCCAAACGCTCATCAGAGGTGTTAGTCCTGGGCAAGATATTGAAGCTGCGTACAATGGGCTCGCTGTACCAGGTGTCGAATACAGTGATGCGTCTAACACCACGTCTGCTTACCATGGTCACTCACGTCCTACACCACGGCTGCTCGCCATGACTACTCACGTCTGACACCACGGCTGCTCACCATGGCGGTTCATGTCTGACACCACGCATGCTCACCGTGGTCACACACGTCTGATACCACGGCCGCTCACCATGGCCATTCACGTCTAACACCACGGCTGCTCACCATGACTACTCACGTCTGACACCACGGCTGCTCACCATGGCGGTTCATGTCTGACACCACGCATGCTCACCGTGGCTACACACATCTGATACCACGGCCGCTCACCATGACTACTCACGTCTGACACCACGGTTGCCCACTGTAGCGCTGATGTCTGACACACATCACCTCTGGAAGAAGAGAAACTCTCGATCAGATCTTATGACACGTTCCAATCCTGCGGCATGACAATCCCCGGTGGATCGGCTGCAGGTCGACACGGAACTCGAACAGCCAGTCAGTTTTGAGCCCAGCCTCGTTCGATCCAAAGTTGAAGGCACGGTCACCTGGCTGCGCCAGAGACCGCCTCTCCGAGTGGCGGTCCGTAGTGGCGACGCGACCTTGTGCCGACGTGTCCTCTGTCGCGGGTGTGCCCCGGACCGTGACGACCCTGGCGGCAGCGGTCCGTAGTGGCGACACGACCTTGTGCCGACGTGTCCTCCGTCGCGGGTGTGCCCCGGACCGTGACGACCCTGGCGGCGGCGGTCCGTAGTGGCGACACGACCTTGTGCCGACGTGTCCTCTGTCGCGGGTGTGCCCCGGGCCGTGACGACCCTGGCGGCAGCGGTCCGTAGTGGCGACACGACCTTGTGCCGACGTGTCCTCTGTCGCGGGTGTGCCCCGGACCGTGACGACCCTGGCGGCAGCGGTCCGTAGTGGCGACACGACCTTGTGCCGACGTGTCCTCTGTCGCGGGTGTGCCCCGGGCCGTGACGACCCTGGCGGCAGCGGTCCGTAGTGGCGACACGACCTTGTGCCGACGTGTCCTCTGTCGCGGGTGTGCCCCGGGCCGTGACGACCCTGGCGGCAGCGGTCCGTAGAGGCGACACGACCTTGTGCCGACGTGTCCTCTGTCGCCGCGGGTGTGCTCTGGGCCGTGACGACCCTGGCGGCAGCGGTCCGTAGTGGCGACACGACCTTGTGCCGACGTGTCCTCTGTCGCGGGTGTGCCCCGGGCCGTGACGACCCTGGCGGCAGCGGTCCGCAGTGGCGACACGACCTTGTACCGACGTGTCCTCTGTCGCGGGTGTGCCACGGGCCGTGACGACCCTGGCGGCAGCGGTCCGCAGTGGCGACACGACCTTGTGCCGACGTGTCCTCTGTCGCGGGTGTGCCCCGGGCCGTGACGACCCTGGCGGCAGCGGTCCGTAGTGGCGACACGACCTTGTGCCGACGTGTCCTCTGTCGCGGGTGTGCCCCGGGCCGTGACGACCCTGGCGGCAGCGGCCGAGATCGATTATGACGCGCCGCGGCCAGGCGAAACCGATACGGATCGGGGCGTCGACGTAAACACGGCCGATCACGGTCTCCGAATATCACCGAGGCGCAGTCATCGGTCACAGCGGAAGGCTGCTGGTGCTGGAGCACAGCATGCGTTGGACCATCCATGCGGAGTTCGGATTTGACTGGATTGAACTTGGAGCAGATTCAATATCATGACAACAAATATGGTCTTGGATATGATTGCGAATTCATCTAGAAGCTAGCTGGATTGTTACGCCTCAGGAGGTAAACTTTAATTAGTTTTCTGTTCGCTGGCATGAGCTTCCATGATGAAAAGAAGCAAAATGAGGCAAGCATTCATTGACTTGTCAAGTATCCTTCTGCTCTCCAAAACTTGCATTTCAAGTAGAGAGAGGCTGGTTGGCTGATTTGTTTTGCCTAGCTCTATAATCCGGCCTGTAAACCAAGGTGAGTGAATTTCCGACGTATGCTTTGCTTCATTGATGAATTCTGTATCCAGAAGGCATAGCATTTTTGGTACACATTTTCCTCTGTTTCGAAAAAGACTTTCCCTACCCCACATATTTTGAATGACACACATCGATTTGTTAGATCATTATTAGGCTGTCTGTGTGGTTTGAAAAAAAGATAACATTTTTGGATATATGAGCATTGGAAAGGAGAAATCAATATTGGGTGGGAAGCTGCCCGTGCATTGTTTTAATGACATCCCTGAAAGCAGTTAATGGGGCATCTGAGGTTTGCCATTAGCTTTTTCCATCTCATCAATGACCCGTAATCGTGCCGTAATTGCTCAGGCTGTGTATAGGTGCCTTTCAATAAATCGAATATAATCCGTCTGCCGCCATGTAATATTCCAGAAGTTCATCTTGTTCAAACAGTGTTGTAGCTATAGATAACCAACCGAACTTGAAGTCATGCTGATCTGTGTGATCAGCATCACAGATTATGTATAAAGGGTATTATATACAAAGTGATTATGTATTAGTGATTCTCCTTTTCCCGTATGTTTCCAACAGCTGATTGCTTTACTCTAAGGTGCCTTTAAAAGGCCAACTAATAATTTAATATTTATCTGAGCGTTTACCGTATGCGCATATATGAAAATGTACCGATCATAAAGCTGCTTAACCGACCACTGCTGGGGCATGTGGCGCCACACCCTGGACTGACGGGTGGGGCGAGTATTACCCACCCACGATTAATGAATAGCCCTCAAACTATTCCACGGATTTTTAATAATTCAAACCCCAATGGGTAGTCGTGTACCTTTCGGCTTCGGTCACGTGCAAATAACTTTCGAGTAAAAAATGAGGTTTCAGGTTAAGGTCGAACAGAAAACCAACCACTTTTTGTCATGACCCCTTTCGCAGAAACGTTGTCACAGTTCATCTAGAGCGAGTCAAAATAGCAAGGTATTTGCAACGCATGATGCATGTCGTCGTATTTCCTATTGTTGCCGAGTTCCAGGTCGCCGGTCAGCTTACTTTGTGGCGTTGAATTAACCAGTTATACTGAGAAATGGCAAAGCATCGGTATCCAGGAAAACCTTTGAAACAGACTTAGGTGCACATATGAGAACATGTGGGTCAATTATGGTAACATCATTTCTTCTACTGATAGCTGTGAACGGTTGCTGGGAATGCACTTCCGTGCATTCCACACTGCACTCATCCCTCCAATTATCCACCCTTATCGACAGCTGTGTTTAATTACGATAAGTGGCTATCTTCAGAGTGCAAGAAAAACTTCCTTAACAAAACCGCTGCTCAACATGCAAATTCCGGAGTTAGCGATTCCGGCTGTATTTAATAATAGTAACGTTCAGTTGTTGGCACCACGCCGCATCCAATACAGCTATTGAGATAAATGTGTCGCCGAAGTTTCGGTCAGGTTGAGCCAGGGCGTCAAGTACAACACATGCTGTCTCTTTTTGTAGATGACCTTTGCTAGTGAATCAAGCACTTTGATGGCCTTGAACTCATTCATCCCAACAGCATACCGGCCGGAAAGTTAATAAAAGTGTGAAGTTAATTTCAGAAACTAGCTGAAGTTTCCGCATGACAAATTGATGTGCTTGATTTCATGGTCAACCGCCGCAAACGTACAATAAACGGCACACAACTCATGTAAGAATGCTGAAATGAACATCCACAGCTTGCATTCGATCTACTTTCACGTCTTTAAAAAAGGCGTGCCACCTGACGGCGTATGGTTAGAGCCTGGGCACAAATAATTCCCGCCGTGCATGGCCACTGCCTGGCTTGTAATACCTCTTCTCCTGCCACCCAAATACCTACCAGCTATATGGCGTGCTGTACGGCAACAGCCCACGCGGTCGGCCGGGAGTGAGCGGGCCCAGTCCGTTTGTTTATTTCCCATAGTCGCGCTAACGGCCGTCGCCTGCACAGCATCAGGCGTCAGATGGCTGCGCTATCTGCCGCTCGTGACCGCGCCGCCATCACCACGACCGGCACCGTGGCGATCTCCGTGACTGTACCAGAGCCGTGACCGCGCCGCCATCACCACGACCGGCACCGTGGCGATCTCCGTGACTGCACCAGAGCCGTGACCGCGCCGCCATCACCACGACCGGCACCGTGGCGATCTCCGTGACTGCACCAGAGCCGTGACCGCGCCGCCATCACCACGACCGGCACCGTGGCGATCTCCGTGACTGTACCAGAGCCGTGACTGCGCCGCCATCACCACGACCGGCACCGTGGCGATCTCCGTGACTGCACCAGAGCCGTGACCGCGCCGCCATCACCACGACCGGCACCGTGGCGATTTCCGTGACTGTACCAGAGCCGTGACTGCGCCGCCATCACCACGACCGGCACCGCTGCGATTTCCGTGACTGCACCAGAGCCGTGACCAGCGTGGTGGCCGTTGCCCCGTGAGCAACGCTCTGACTGCTGTCGTGAGCACTGCCGTGAACATTGCCGTGGCTGTGACCGTTCCCATGGCCGTGGCCGTAACAGTGACCAGGTCATGCCGGCACCGGTTCCATGACCGTACTCGTGAACGGGCCATGCCGGTACCGGCACCGGTGCCGTGACCGCAACCGAGATCAGGTCATGCCGGCACCGGTACCGTGACCGTACTCGTGACTGTAGCCTGTCTGTTTATGCAGAATACCGCCACGGGTGACGACTCGCCTTCCGGAGATTTGATGTTTCGCGGCAGTCTCAATCATCGCGTGTCAAGTACTTTTCCTGCCTGGGAGCAGTCGCACGAGAAACCACCAGCAAAATTTCCCAACGTTTAGACATGACAATGCACTCTGCGAATGACCCGTCGGCTGCATGTTGGAGTTCCTGTGGTTCGCTCAGTGTTGGCTGGATGAAAGGTAGCCGGTGCACTGCAAGGTAGCCGGTGCACTGCTTGGCGTGGGCATATTGGTTTGTCTGCAGCCAGCCTGTGTGGCTTCCGTGCTCGGATCACACTCCGGACAATCACAGACGGGACAGTGTTTCTCGTGGCTTACGTTCGTGTTTGTGTATCACAAGTTCCGAATGCCAGTGCAGTTTCACCAGATCCAGCAACGATTTTGTCCGATATTTTAAGTAGAAAAGTGGCAACGAAGATCACCAACGAAGCTCGAAATTCTCTGTGTAAAAGTGGCGATTGAAATGCTGGCCATGACAGCCATGAATGAGCGGAACACATCGCGTTATGCTTATTTCGGAAGAAATTCATTGGACCAGCGAAGAAGCGTAAAGTTGATACCAAAACTTAGAAATGTGGTTAAAGAACGTGCCCGAACCGACCGCTGCTTCTCGTTCAGTTCTAAACTTCGGATAACTATATAAATGTACGCCGAAGCAGACTTGTTGACTGCTGCTCGTACGCACATCATACCTGCTGCCCGACAAAGGCTGGAGGCCAAACCCTGATTGATGCCCAGCATCACGCAATATAAAAGGCTCCATTTCTAAAAACTTAGGCATGTCCTCTCTGGTCATGAACTGTTAAAGGCAATATAATGTCAGTTTGCAAGATTTGGGGTGAAATAATCCAATTTATGAGCACGGATTTAGAAAGTTATATTTCATTTCTTCTAAATATAATTCAAGGCAACAAAGCAAAAAAGGAATGCTGGCAGAACAACAAGTAGAGAGAGAACAAGTACTAAGTCACTGTGTTGGAAAGTACCGTATTTTCTCTTAACTGAGGATCAGATAAATGTCTGGGATAATTATTATTATTTTGCTCTGCACTGTGAAGTGCTAGCTGGAAATAAACGTTCCATCAATAATTATAGAATCCTACATTAGTAATCGGATTAAATCTTATGTAATTTTCATGCTACACCTGGTTTACCCCCGCTATTTTCGGCAAATACCCAAATTTGATTTCAAATTTAAACATTGTGCAGGCCCTTCAACAACGGTTGCTGCACGAATTGGCATGTGTATCGGTAGCTTCCAGTTTGATCATTGTCTCACCGGAGCAGGGCACACTGCCAACGTTGGCTTGGCGCACTGCCAACTGCGTTGTCCGCGGACCCTGCCAGACCGGATCGCCCGAGAATAAACGGATCAACAACCGTGTGACTGGCGACTGGGTGCCACATCTGGCGGTGTACGACTTCACCATCACCCCTCCCCTCCTCTCCCTCCCTTCCCCCTCCCACGCCCACTCCCACTCCCCCACACACTGACCTGTGTTGTCACCCCGGACCTATACCATTCCCACTGGATTGTTCATCCATTTCAAATCTGCACCTTCTCCCTCACTGATCTGTCGTTCCACTTCAGTTCCCATCATCCTTCCTGCCCCACTGACCTGGGCCCCAGACCAGGTCTCCACTGACTGACCAGACTCTGACCCATTCTGATCGGACGCCACATGTCGGCTGTGGTCTTGACGCGCACGACTCTGTTTGTTCGCTGTGACCCCTTCTAACGTTTGTTCTGAGCTCGTCCGCGACCGCGTCTGACCTGCCTCTGCTCGTCAGGGCGCCACCGCCGGCGCCGACTACATCGTCAACAACGGCACCACCTTCTCGTCGCGCTGCAACAAGTACGTGGTGCACTGCGCTGCACGAGTCGACGACCAGCACTATCTGACGCCCACTCAGCGGACGGCCCGCGACCTGAAGCGCCTCAGGGTAGGTGGCCAGCAGTCGGTCAGGTCACGGCCGTGCAACAAGCAGCCAGGGCTCCATTATTCGATGCCGCCACTGTGATAACCAGTTGTGGTGTGCCCTTGCTAATGGAATTAATTATATTGCACGGTGCACAGTGCAGACGGTACCTTCACGGTCCGGCCGGCCGTAGGTAGTCTCGGCTGCTCGGCTGCTGAATGCTGAGGCGCGCAGAAGGCATCGGTAACCAATGACGCAACCGGATGCTCGTCGCTAACACCAGGCGTCCTTTCTGCAGCCGCGAGCAGTTGTGATGGAGGACTTGAATTTCTTTCCCGATGCAGAGTTGGAAATGGGCATGCATGCAGCCTATCCAATGGAACATGGAAGTATGTTGCAAAATGGAAGTATGTCCAATGGGGGATTTGCTACATAGACAGGCCACTAAGTTGCTGTAGAGATGTCGCCGTGCCTGGAATGTCACAGCAGCCTCAGCCAGTTCACGGTATCGTGAGATAAGTGGTCTGAGTCAGAAAAGACCTCGATACATTAAGTCCCTGGACACGTACTTACCTCCGCCCAGCCTTCGCACAGTAACCTGGGATATTCAGACGGAGAAGCTGGTTAGAGGTGTAGTCGTCTCCACCCAGCAGAAGTTCGCGGCGACGCCCTTGTCTCGATACGGTGCACAGCAGCTACGACACGGCCAAGTGAGAGGTCTACACATACCTCGATGACGGATTGAGTTTGCGGATCAGCTGGTCAGACATGGGCAACTGCCATGTGGCGGGGGCTCCAATCGCCAGCCAGATGAGCAGATGAATACACGTAAAGCGCCAGCTTGTTCACTCAGGTAGGTATTTAACCGCGGCGAGATCGATATAAAACGATGTTAGGTTTGCTGGACGAGCGAAGGCAAGATGTGAGCAAGGCTTCAGATGGATAAGGGGAAATACTACCGTGGCAGCAGGAAACATGTAGACCGACCACCACTGGTCTTTCTTTGCAGCCAGTGCACCAGCTGCCAATGTATATGCCCCCAGGCATATGCACACATACGTATTACATCTGGTAAATATCAAGACCTAGCAAAATTGGTAAAATGACCTAGGATTTTGGCGATTTTTGTTAAAATACATGGTATTTTAACGTGAAAATGACGATGCGACCACTCATTTTCTCCGCAAATAATTACTTTTAAGTCAGCGACGGTTGTTGACGTCATAATGATTTGATGACGTCATATGCATTAAGTCAGGGACAAAAAAAATATCCTAACCTAGCCTAACCTAGACTAAGATAACGTAGCATAATATATAAAATATATTACATCATAATATAATCTAACCTAACCCAACCTAACCTAACCTAACCTAACCTAACCGGAAAACCAGAATCGTTGGAAACAAATTTTTCGGCCATGACGTCATCAAATATATTACAAATAAGCTAATACGGCATCGCACGGAATTTCCGGCCCTTATCGACGGTTGCTGGCGCGGCGTGTTGCGAGTATTCATTATCGGAGGTAATGTCGAATTAATGCAGAAACATAAGGTTTTCGATGTCAGAGTATTAAATTGAATGCGTGAAGTGTTGAATGTCTTCTTTATCACGTCTGTGACACACCAGGTACGGATAATTATACGCGATGTGCTATATTTGCAGAGTGAAGATTATGATCGTGTATGTTTGCCAACTGAAAAGTAATCATTTGCGGAGAAAATGAGTGGTCGCATCATCATTTTTACATTAAAATACCCTGTATTAAAAAAATCCAAAAAATCGCATTTTACCTAAGTCTTGATATATACCTTACATCTAGCATCGGCTAAAGTGCAGAAATATCATGAATAATTGCAACCTACTTCTCCAGGGTGGCGCAGTACATAGCATTACAACAAATCTTCAGCTTCAGCCTAAATTTCCTCCACCGCACTCCTTCCGGAATTGGGTTCCACTGCAGAATATGTTGCTTCAATCTTAAGCATGGATACAGTACAATAGCACATGTGCCACGCAAGGCTCACCAAGTCAGGAGGTCCGGATCAGACGTTTTAGTTTGAGTGTGGAAAATGACAAACTAACATTAAAAAGATAGCAAACCAGAGGGCCCTACCACCGACTCACCCGGGATTTCCAGCCACGGTGCCGCTATGTATGATATTCTCACAGTCGTTCTGTTTTATGCCAACACAATCGCCTGGCCCGGCAACCATAGTTACACTTGCTGGCCAGTTAGCTGGCCAGTCGCTATATTCAAAATGGTGCTATTTCACAATCCACGAATCGGTAATCTTTACCTTTCGGCCGACACATACTGCCAAGGTTAGTGATTTGTAAAAAGGTGTACAGTGGGGAACAGTGACGTCACAGGAGTCAGGGAAGTGACGTCACGACGTTACAAGTGCCGATGTTCAATTTGCTTCGGAGGATTCTGGTTTTCCGGTTAGGTTAGGTTAGGTTAGGTTAGATTATATTATGCTATGATACATTTTGTATATTATGCTACATTATCTTAGTCTAGGTTAGGTGGTAATCTTTACCGACACCCGACTCCTGTGACGTCACTTCCATGACTCCTGTGACGTCACTGTTCCCCACTGTACACCTCTTTACAAATCACTAACCTTGGCAGTATGTGTCGGCCGAAAGGTAAAGATTACCCACGAATCTACGAAAGTACGGATCTACAGCATGTGATGTGATGGAGCGTAAATTCCCCAGTTCTACGAGAGCTTCGAACCTGCAATCGTGGTTTCGTAGGATTGCAACAATCGTCGGTTTTGGCTGATGTCAATTGCTGATGCCATATGTGACGTCATGGAAAGTCACACTGGGGCCTGAACTGGCCGCACCCATTGCATGTCGGTGTTCTAATAACGCTGTGCAAGCACAATCAATTAGTTTTAGTTTTCATCGCGATTTGCCACCAAACACGATCCTAATGTTCACATCGCGAACACTATACTGGCGAAGTAAATATTAGTGAACTCCAGCGTTGCCCCAGCAAGCCCCAACAACAACTGGCCTCGCTGGTTTTTGTTCGTGGCTAAATAGCTTGAAGGCAGTCGCTCACACTTTGCTAGCATTGCATGCACAGGGGATTAAGCATATTTCAACAATTTGTATGCTTCTTAAGAAAAACGAATCATCACTGGCGTAGCCATTCTGAGGAGAGGGGACAAGGAAAGCGCAAAATATATTAAACCTGTGTAATCCGATGGCGTTGTAGGAAAATCCTATATTGGCACGCGAAAGTCTAGCTACCTCGTCGTTTGCGATAACCCCCGTCACGAAAGCACCAGTTCTTTTAGCTGCCCTGTATAGCCTGCAGCACTCGCACAATCACACGAGACCGACAGACACCGTACAGTACTTTCTCCTCTGAAGGTAAGCCGTGATACTGCCTTTCCTATGAATTTAGAAGCCGAATTTAGTTGGGAAGCACGCGCACGCAACAGCGGTCCGCTCGCTAAGATAATTAAAGCCCGACTCTGGAGGCCGCACGGCCGCTAGTCACGCCTGAAGACCCCCGGCCACTGATTGGGCGTTGAGCCAGAACCGCCCATTGACGTCACATCCATCTCTCGAAGCTTCCTCGGAAGTGGGCTGGCATTTAGTGAAGGGTACTATGTGATATTTACGGTACCCTATTTTACAGTTACTATTACGGTATACTTTTACAATCGGAGGGCTTACGGGATTATACCAATTACGGTTATGGGACAGCCAAACGTATAACTTTATGTGAACTGGGTGTGGTACCGGCTACACAGTATTGAGGTCACATCTCTGGCGCCGGGATGACTGCCGGAGAGGGGAGGGGAAGGTACAAGGTCCAGTGAACGGCCCCGTTGGAGCGGTGGCTGCTTACGTCGGCATCAGACAGGCGGACGCCATCTAGGTGCCTGAGACTTGTCGCGCCATGAACGGAGGGGGAAGGGGGCTGAATTTATGGGATCAAGATGCTCACAAACTAACTCTCTTACAACACAGCGAGAGGTCCGAAAGGTCGGATCATTTCCCAGATTGATCCTGAGCTTCCACTTAGACATATCACGGCCTTCTACAATCACATACGAATCAACAAACACTTACGATACGACAACTAATTAGCACAAGTTCCGATTACACACGGTTCTACGTGGGTTAGTCTAGGAGGTTTATAATGGTTACCCATTCTCTGATCCATGGTAGTAAACTAAACAATGTTCCTAATATACTAAGCACAAATACAATTGTCCGTAAACATTTTGGCGATCACTGTCGCGCGCGCACTGTCGAAAGTTCAGTCCGTTTCGGGGAAGGGATTATCTGAGCATGGC
Organism: Ashinkailepas kermadecensis; assembly: GCA_034440615.1. NCBI lineage: Eukaryota > Metazoa > Arthropoda > Thecostraca > Neolepadidae > Ashinkailepas > Ashinkailepas kermadecensis. The sequence continues at coordinate 176,241 of JAOTOM010003859.1, forward strand.
CGACCTTGCCATCTGCAGATCTGATGCCGCCCGGGGTACGACACTCGACGCGGCCGCGTTCACTGGACGGCCCTGCGGCATTTACCGCATGTCACTCATCGGACTGAGTCACTGGTCAGGGACACAACCCTGCCAACTGCGACGTCTCTCCATACATTTATGGAAGATTATGTCGCGTTCGATCATGTCCAGCTGCGAGAGCGGACGGTGATTCATCCATATGACCGCGGTAGCTTCCGGCCTACCACGCGCTAGTTCGGCTGAGTCATCCATATGACCGCCCACTGCGCCGGCAGTGGCGATGCTCGGGGACGGTGCTCGTCAGCACCGCTCCGTGGTGGCGCTCGTCAGCGCCGTAGCGGCGACGCTCGCATCCGCAGCGGGGCGCTCAAGTTGTAGCGGCCCGGTCGGCCTCTCGCGGCGCTCGCTGGCGCCGAGCCAACGGCCCAGTCGTCGAACTGGCCGGGTACAACGGCCGCTGGTGGGTCGTGTTGCAGGTACATCCTGTGTACCTCTGCAGGTGGTGGCCGCAGGTGGTCCACCTGTCGGTGTCCTGTGGCAGCCGGCGTGACCGTCTCGTCACGTCCGGTCGTCAGCTCAGGTCCGTGCTGTCAGCTGCGGTGTCGGCGTGAGGCGGCGGGTACACGGTCGACGGTCCTGCGGGAACTGGCGTGACGGACTCGTCACGCCCGAGTGTCAGGTCGTGCTGATGCTGGCTCAGGTCCAGGTCCAGGACGGATGATGATGATGTCTTCACCGAGCGGGAAGGGTTGGATGGTTTGGATTGCATTGTGGGTTCCAGGTACAAATATCGGTTCAAAGATGCGGAAGCATAGGTCTGGGGTTGGATTTTGACCACAAATACATATTACTAACAGTTGACAATACGTCACACAAGACATCAGGATAGGTGACGTCACAACGTCACAACAACATCATTGCGCCCATATGGGGTTCCATCAAAAGGTGCTACACGCACCACATCCATCACATCGGCAATCCGGCCGGTAGGTGGCGTTACTCGTCACCGTTGGTGGCGCCACTGCGTCAACACAACAAGACAGTTACATGTTCACATGAAGCGACTCACGGGTACACTTCGACGACATATCTACTAGAGCCGTTACGTAAGCATCGATTTAAACATCATCATTTGTAATTTTAACTGCTTCATCATTGAATCATTTTGCATCTCCACAAAGCTTGTGAAGGCGTTAGCATTATTAGGCGTGACGTCGACTCGGTCGACATCAGCTTCGTAATCGGTGGAAGTAGCGGAGTCATCGTGAATTTGAAGTTTGCATGGAGGGCGATCCTCGTCAGATGATTCCACCAAAAGTCGTTTTTTCAGGGACTGGCCTCACTGGGCTTTCAGTCGAATCCTGCAGGCGTTTTGCTAATTCTGAAAGCGGAATTTCATCTTCCGATTCGCTAATTGGAGGTTTCGGACGTTTCGCCAATTGCGATTGTGAAGTTTCAGGGTCTGAATAACTGGACACAGGTAAGGGTCGTTTTAAGCGCTCTGCTAATTCTGCAAGGGGTAAATTGTCTTCTGAATCGCTCGAAGTGGGGAGTGGTCTTTGGTTTCGTTCCGCTGGTTCCGAAAATGAGGCGTCGTCGTCTGACTCACTGGTCGACGGCAACGGCCTTTTGTTTGTCTGCACTGGTTCAGACAGAGGAATGTCTGTCTCAGCATCACTCGATACCGGTGGGGGCCCAGCTACATCTGCTGACGGGGTGAGAGGTGATCTCTCTGGCAGGTCAGACTCGACCGGCAGTGGCTGCACCGAGCCAGGCACGGGCTTTGTCAACTCAGCGGTTTCATCATCCTTTGTTCTCTGTGGGCTGCATACATCCATGGGCCAATCCTCACAGGGACTGTAGTCAGGGCCGACCTCGGCCCGTCTGGCTGACCTAAAAGGCTGCACTCGTTCAGGGACAGCACCATCTACCTTTGACGTTTTCTCTGGATACTTCTGGTTCACTGGTTCGTCGTGGTCCTTGGTGGATTCCCATGCTGTGTTCGGGTCGGCTAGCCGTAGTTTCTGTGCATGCACCAACCGGGTCTTACCGGAGGTCTGATTTCTGATCACATAATTGACTGGGTTCGTCTGCTTGACAATCCGAAAATATGGTTTCCACGGCAACGAGAACTTTCACGACTTGCCAGGCTGTACAGTTGTGTCATAATAATACACGGGATCTCCAATTTTGAAATTTCGCGGCTTGGCTTTGCGGTCCGCGTACTCACTGTTCCGTTCATGGCTCTCCACAATGTGAGTCTTTACATCGCTGTGCGCTTCATGTAAATTTGACAGCATTTTTGGGGCATAGTCTTCGCCGTAATATTTCATTTTGGGCTGGAGTAAATTGTCCAGGGGGAGAATGGGGTCTCTGCCGTACAGTGTGAAGAACGGCGAGATGGTTCCAGAACTTCCAATGTTAGCCGTCCGATAGGCGGCAAGAGTTGCGGGACTTTTCGTGTCCCAATCATCCTGATTTTTGTTGATTGTTTTTGCCAATATGTCGTTTTGGCACCTATGGCACCTTTCGCATCGTGCGTTACTTTGTGGCCGATATGCACTGGTGGAGATATGGCGAATATTCAAACAAGTTTCCAGCTCGTCTTCAACGGCATTTCTGAATTATGTTCCTAAGTCCGAAAGTATCACGCGTGGACATGAGTGGCGTGGGATTATTTCTTCCATAAGGATTTTCGCGACGGTATGGGCATCCTTTCGCTTAGTGCAAAAACTTTTCGGCCAAGAAGAAAACAAGTCGATGATCGTGATGACATAACGGTTAACTTGTTGTGTTTCTGGGTATGGTCCACACGTGTCAATCGCAATCATTTCAAAGGGATAGTGAGGTACTGGCATCTCCTGCATCGGAGCTGGGGCTGCTTTGGCTTTGCGTCCTGTGCAAGGCACGCAAGCTTTGAGGTAGGCCACTGTGACTCTCCACATTCCGTTCCAATAATATCTGAATTTAAGCTTTTCGTATGTTTTGGTGAGTCCCATGTGTCCTGCAAAGAAGCCATCGTGCATCTCCTTCAATACTTCCTGTCTCAGGGATTTTGGCACGCATAGTTGTAAGCATGGAAATGGTCCACAGCGAGGTCCATCGCTAATTTTGTAGATCAGTTTGTCTAATTCCATGTAACGCAAAACAATGTCCCGATAATCTGAGTGATTTTTGTCATTCATGATTTTCCGAATATTTGCTATTTCCTCATCGGCACTCTGTAGTTCTGCTATATTCTCCCATTTCACTAGTACTTCCTTAAATTTTACCTCTCTGCTCAGGTCTTCCTCTGGTTTTCTGAATTCAGTGTGACGGAGATCACCCATTGGTACATGGTCTGAATCTATGACGTTCACGTCTTGGTCAGTTTCGTGCATTCGACTGAGATGGTCAGCCACGATATTTTTGCTTCCTTTAATGTATATGATTTCGCAGTCGTGCTCTGAAAGCATGATCGCCCATCTTTGCAACATTGGATTTTTCATTTCTGACAGGTTCAAAAAGTAAGTGGACGGTGATCGGTCAGAATGGTGAATTTCGATCCAAGCAAATATTGGCGTAATTTTTGCACACTCCACACACACGCATAGGCCTCTTTCTGGACCACTGGCCACTTCCGTTGTGTTTCATTCAACTGTTTCGACAGGTACTGTACCACTCTTTCACCTTCTCCGTGTTCCTGCACTAACACGGCTCAAACTGCTTCCTGGGAGGCATCCGTGTATAATTTGTACTCTTTCGTGATGTCGGGATATGCCAGCACGGGTGCGGTAGCTAATTTTTGTTTCAGAGTTTCAAAAGCAAGCTCACACTCGTCTGTCCAATCAAATCGTGCATGTTTCTTTGTGAGGTTTATAAGTGGCGTGGAGATTTTGCTGAAGTTGGGAATGAAGCGACGGTTGTATGAACACATACCGATGAATGAGCTGACTCCCTTGGCATTGGTCGGGGCTGCCATATGTTGAATCGCTTACACTTTCTCGGGGTTTGGCTTGATGCCAGAGGCTGACACTAGGTGTCCCAAGTACTGTACTCTTTCTTTCAAGAAGTCACATTTCGACAGTTTTAGTTTCAATTTCGCTTTTCGCAGTCTGCGGAAAATTTCTAGATGGGCCAAATGTTCATCAAACGTTTTGGAGTATACTATTATGTCATCGATGTAGGCGGTTGCAAACTGATTTTGAATGCCAGACAGCACTTTGTTCATCAATTCTACAAATTTTGAGGGTGCATTGCAAATTCCGAATGGCATTTTGCGAAAGTTCCACAGGCCCATAAAACATGTGAATGCTGTTTTGGGAATACTCTCCCCGGACATCGGGATGTGCCAATAACCATCTTTCAGGTCCAAGGACGAAAAGAAGTTCGCACCTCCCAGAGAGGCAAGAATGTCCCCAATTATCGGGAGTGGGTAGCTATTTTTCTTGGACACCTTGTTGAGTTTTCTGAAGTCAATCGCGAATCTGTTACCTCCATCCTTTTTGCGAACGATTACGATCGGGGCGGCCCAAGGACTGTCTGAGTCCTCAATGATACTAGCGTCTAACATCACTTTAATTTGTTCCTCTACGTATTTTCGCTGAGAGAATGGGGTTTTGTAAGGAGCTTGTCGGATCGGCGGGTTGTTTCCAGTATCAATGTCCATTTTGATGACATCAGTCGTTCCAAGATCTGCGTCAGCCTCGGCAAATAAGTCAGTGTTAGCACGTAACAGCTGTTCTAGTCTGTCCTTGTCTGCACCAGTCAGGTGAGCCAGCTTGGCTTGATCAAGCGGGTCAGAGGGACCGGTTGGCGGTGTCAGTTCAATGTCCTGTGTCATGTCAATCAGGTTTTCCAAGTCAGAATCGTCTATAGTCTCAGCGAATGCAATCACCTGCTCTGGGTGCAAGGAGAAATCACGAGTAGTGGTATTGACAATTCGCACTGGTACGCGTTTGTGTTGGTCAGGCTACGCTATTATTTCGGCTATGAACAAGCCAGGTTCCTCAGAGATCAGCGGCATATTATCCAGCGAGTGTACATGACAGTTTGAATCGACTAGTTGGACACGATTGATGAAGGCTGGGCATTCCACGACAGTGTTGGCGGGAATGTGAACTCTTTCCTTGACTCGTACGAGTGAGCTCGTTGGTTCACTGTTCTGTTTTTGCGGTCTGAGAGGAATCATGTTTCCTTCGATGCAGAGGGCTTTCTTCTCGAAATCTAATTTCGCTCCAAACTTCGTCAAAAAATCATTCCCCAACATGCATTCCTGTTTTAGGTCCTCTACAATTTGAAATTCGAATTGTTTTCGGAATTTGCTCTTCTCCACCATGAAGGTTCCAACTCCAATGTTTTTCAGCCGATGGCCACTGGCGGATATCAGTGGTATGCAATCTCGTCGGTCCTGTGAGAATTTTACAATATTTTTATCCGCGATTTTATCAAATATTTTTTTCGAAATCAACTATATGTCGGCTCCCGTGTCCACGAGAGAATAGGTTCTCTGGTTACCGATGTGAAGCCATGCCATAGGCGTGTTTGCCTTGATGTGAACTTGTTGGACGCGTGCCAACCTTTGTTTACGTTTTTCAGAGTCGCGTTTTTTCTGATATTCTTCCTCTGTTCTCTCGGTATTTCCTCTATCTGAATTTGCTCAGCTCCATCACGGTGGTCAGTCGCGACAGAGCTCATTAGTTTTCCGCCTGGTTAATTGGTTGGAAGCGGCATCGTCTTCCAATGTGACCAATTTTGGCACACCTGATACAGATGGGTCTACCATCGGGAGTCCAGCGGTAAGCTGGGTGCTGGTCGGTGTTGGGTGGTGCTCTCCATACTCTGGGGCCATAGGAGGTCGTGGTTGCGGTGGTCCATAGGACGGTCCTGACTGAGGTGGTCCATATTGCGGTCCTGACTGAGGTGGTCCATAGTGCGGTCCTGGCTGATAGTTTCGTGGCGGACGTGGGTAACGTGGGTAGGTGGGATGGAACACCCGTGGTCCAGGCTGGGGTTGGTTCTCCCTGGGTGGCTTCTGAGTTTCTAGCTTGGTTGCTGCTAATTTTTTCACCGATTGACCTATTGCCATAACAAGTTTTTCCAATTTCTCCACCTTGTCCTCTCCTGTGTCTGGCTGATTTGAGTCGACTTCCATCGGCTCCTGCCTTTGCACGCCTCTGCATACCTCGATTACTCTGTCTACCTTCTGTTCCTTCACTGCAAACTGGATGGCTTCCTCCAGGGTCCGGAAGTTCTGTCTGTACAGCTTGTTTGCCAATGAGCTACTTTGGACACCTTTGTTAAAAACATCAATGAGATTTTCCTGAACCGTGGAATTTTCGACATCCGAGTAAGCTTCCCGTGCCAGTGCGATTAATTTCTCCCCGTAATTCTGCACAAGCTCATTGCGAACCTGACGTAGTTTTCGCAAACCCTCCTGAGCGCATTTGTTATCCGAGAGGTCCGAATATCTTTCCCGCATGACGTGCTTGATTTGTGTCCACGTCATAAGTGGTTGTTCCGTGAATACGCGCTGCATGAACTCGGCTGCAGGTCCAGTGAGCGTTTTGATGCAAATGATCTGCATCTGTTCGTCGTCCATGCTGAAATTAATTCGCTCAAGTTGCCTTATCCATTTAATTAATTTGTTGTGACCATCTCCAGAAAAGGGTCGGACATTCTGTGTCATCCCTTGTGCTCTCATCTCCAAACGAATTTTGTTGAAGCACTCCGCCAATCTATCAGTAGAAATATCAGTCATAATTAATTACGTTAAGTTACGCTATATTTTTCAAAATTCTTCGCTCACTTTTGTGGAGATTTCTATGTTTCAAATTCGGCTCGATGTTCACACAGTAGTTCCCACACACAGTATTCAGAACACGGTAGGTATACAGCACAATTATGCAATTTTTAAAACCGTTTTAGGTGGTCAAAATAAAAAAATAGTATTTTTAAAAGGATGATGGATTTTGCTCGGACTTACGTAAATGAAGCGGAAGACGTTCTCTTGCTCGTCCGTGCTGAAACGGCGTGATTGAAGGTCCAGTTGGTGCTGTTCTAGTTGGGCTTGCGGAAGGTCGAAGAAAATTTCGCATAAAGTTTCGCAAAACGTTTCACAAAAGTTTCGCAAAAAGTTTCGCAAAAAGTTTCGCAAAAAGTTTCGCAAAAAATCCGCGGCACGACTCCACTTGTAGGAAAGTCATATATTGGCACGCGAAAGTCTAGCAACCTCGTCGTTTGCGATAATCCCCGTCACGAAAGCACCAGTTCTTTTAGCTGCCCTGTATTGCCTGCAGCACTCGCACAATCACACGAGACCGACAGACACCGTACAGTACTTTCTCCTCTGAAGGTAAGCCGTGATACTACCTTTCCTATGAATTTAGAAGCCGAATTTAGTTGGGAAGCACGCGCACGCAACAGCGGTCCGCTCGCTAAGATAATTAAAGCCCGACTCTGGAGGCCGCACGGCCGCTAGTCACGCCTGAAGACCCCCGGCCACTGATTGGGCGTTGAGCCAGAACCGCCCATTGACGTCACATCCATCTCTCGAAGCTTCCTCGGAAGTGGGCTGGCATTTAGTGAAGGGTACTATGTGATATTTACGGTACCCTATTTTACAGTTACTATTACGGTATACTTTTAGAATCGAAAGGCTTACGGGATTATACCAATTACGGTTATGGGACAGCCAAACGTATAACTTTATGTGAACTGGGTGTGGTACCGGCTGCACAGTATTGAGGTCACATCTCTGGCGCCGGGATGACTGCCGGAGAGGGGAGGGGAAGGTACAAGGTCCAGTGAACGGCCCCGTTGGAGCGGTGGCTGCTTACGTCGGCATCAGACAGGCGGACGCCATCTAGGTGTCTGAGACTTGTCGCGCCATGAACGGAGGGGAAAGGGGGCTGAATTTATGGGATCAAGATGCTCACAAACTAACTTTCTTACAGCGTGGAGCATTAGCTCCACGCCATCTGCGGGAAGACGAGTCTAGGTTGTTTCGAGTTGTTGAGGGGGCCCAGGCATTCATACACAAAGTTCGTACAAGCGGTGGGAGAGTCACTCACGCCTAGTGCCACCACGAAATCGCAATTTGAATTCACTAGTGAAGAAAAGTTGCGCCTTTCCCCACTCAGATGTCACCAAAGTTCCGAGCACTAATTAAATAATCGATCAATTTAGATCGCATCCCTTTTAAAAAGAAGTTGGGTGTGCCCCTCAGATCATCGGAACTGACTTTGCCTGCCGTCCCAGGTGCTGCTAAATAAGGCGTACAGCACGATTCAACAGAAGGATATCCAGATCAGTCGGCTGAAGCAGGATATGGGGGCACTGCGTGTGTGCCGCTCGTCACCGCCGTCTGCACCGTCCGCCGCTAGTCTGAACCTGAGCGCGACAGGTTCTGAGGGCGGCTCAGGGGCGCCGTTCGTCGACAGTCCTTACCTGAGTGTGACTCGCTCCGAGGGCGACTCGGGGGCACTGTCCGCCTCCAGTCTGGACCTAAGTGCAACTCGCTCCGAGGGCGGCTCGGGGGAACCGTCCGCATCCAGTCTGGACCTGGGCGCGACTCGCTCCGATGGTGGCTCGGGGGCGCCGTCCGCCTCCAGTCTGGACCTGAGCGCGACTCGCTCCAATGGTGGCTCGGGGATGCCGTCACCCGTCTCGGGCAGTCCGGACGGCCAGCCGCCGCCGGCCGCCTCCGTCTGCGGCGACTCCGGCGCGTGCGACTGTAGCACGCCGCCGAGCGTCGGCTGCGACCAAGAGGACAGCACCAGCTGCGACCAGCTGGCCGCGCTGGAGCTCGAGCACCGGCTCGGCGACGACTGGGAGGCCACCGAGCACTGGATCGAGTGGGAGGAGAAGCGACTGCGGCAGGAACACCACCTCAAAATCACGGAGCTGAACCGGCAGCACGCCGCCGAGTACCAGGAGATGAAGGAGAAGTACAACGACAAGGTGGAAGCTCTGCTGCAACAGCTGGCCGACGCCAATGGACGGTAGGTCGCGCACGCCTCTGCACACTCGTGAATGAGTGCACGGTCATTCGAGAGTGAGTGCACGGTCACTCGTGAGTGAGTGTACATTCGCTCGTGAGTGAGTGCACGACCACTTGTGAGTAAGTGCACGGTCGCTCGTGAGTGAGTGATCGGTCACTCATGAGTGAGTGTACGGTCAATCGTTCGTGCATGACTGTATCAATCGACTCATCAATATCCAAATAATAGCTAACAAATTAAAATGTTGGATAAATAGTTTTGCGCTTTGCTATGCCAAATACCATACGTGTTCGATGAGCTGTGCTTCATTATGCATGCTGACGAGCAAATTTTGTTTAATTAATGGTTTGGTTAGCTTACGTCTATTTGGCGTTTCCGTCTTTCCGTCATCATGCTTCTTGTGGCCACAAGAGCTATGTACTGGCGATGATTTCCTGTATTTCATGTCTCCGCTCTGATATGCATGGGTTTGCCGACGTAAAACCTCCATCGTTGACAGCATTCATTATATTTCTTATTTACGTCTACATTAGTTTCCAACACATATAATTTAATGTTATCATAATTTTCTCCAGATGCTATGTCCAGCATGTTCCTGCAGCTATGGAGCCGTGCATACACCCGTGATTGCCACACCGACGTAATGATAGACACGGAGAACCGGATGTTCGCACGTGACTTTAATTCAGCGGCGTCACTGCGCAGTATGCACCCACCACACCGTGCCGCCGTGCAGGCAAGCCCGCCGGTCTTAGGTGCTCACAACACGACGCGTATGGCACAGAGCACAGTCGGTGCACAGGTATGGCCCTATCGAGGAAGATCTCGCCCGAAATAGAGGAAATGTGTTCACCCGCACGTGCACCGGTACGCAGCGGCGTGTGACCTGTGCTGAACATCAACCCTCCAACATCAAATTGTAACACTGGTCGTATCTTGTGCAACCCCTAGGTGTTTAACGTCCCAGGCATTTCGAGTGGTGTCGGCCGAGATGCGAGCACCTCTGAGATGCCATCGGAGATGAGTCTCCCAGAAATGCTGTCAGAGGTGTGCAGGAGATGAGTCTCCCAGAAATGCTGTGAGAGGTGTGCATTCCGCCGCGGGTATAATGTGCGCCCCGCGGCAGGTATTTCGAACTGCGGCCGCAGCATGACGCCGCCTGCCTGCGGACGCGGCAGCTGGAGCTGGAGCTGGCGCTGACGCTGCAGACGCGGACTGCGGACCGCGACAGCGCCACACAGACGGCCGAGCTGGCGACCGACCCGGACCCGGCCCAGCCGACGCCGGCAGCTGCCGACCTGCTGCACCAGCTGCACTGTCGCGACCAGCAGCTGGAGCGCATCCGGGTGAGAGCGAGACCGAACTCGGTGAGAACGGGATTGCATCACACTGCATCTGCATCGTACTGCACTATATCTACAGCCTGCACATTCACATGGTAGGTGGTAGTTTTGTCGCACCGAAACAAGTGAGATAGCAATAATAATCTAGGGTATGTAATGACATCCCGGAGAGAATGCCGGATTAGTAAAGAGATCGGTAAGTAGAGCAGAAACAGCCTACGTCATCTCGGCCAGTAGCATTGCTTCGGATAAACAGCAAATCCCACAGAAGAATGGATGATTTTAATGATGCTGGAACTGGTGGCTTCGTCCCAATTCGCTTTCTTCGCCAGCGTTAGTGGCGTCGGCGTAGTTTCGCTCTCAGGCGTCACTTCGCTTTTAGGCGTTGCGGTTCACGTCGTCCCCCATAATGCGAGACGCTAATGGACAAGTAAGTTCCTTTGTCACCGTGGCCCAAGTCGCAATACTGAAAGACAGAGGTCTGACCACTGTGATGATGTTGCTCAGAGGCGGCCCTACACTGATGTGATGTTCGCATGTGTCTTACATATCCGTGCACGAGAATGTGCTCGTATCGTGTTCGCTTTGCTGTCTGCTTTCGTATTGACTCATGGGCTGTTATCTTACCGTTCTGTTTAAAATTAGGCTGTGATTGGTAGTTTGTGTCGCATCTGCGCCCTTGGCACATTTTCCAACTTTATCTTGCATTCCAACTACGGAGAGTTGCTTTGACTTACATAAGTTTGCTCGCGTGTCCTCGGATAGGTAAGTACTCATGTAGATTAGCACCCCAACACAAAACGCACACGAACACACACACACACACACACACACACACACACACACACAAGCAAGCACACACACACACGCACATTTACACACGCGCACGCGCATGCACACACACACGCAAGCGCACACATAATTCGGGGAGCTTAGCACACTGGGCAGCACTTGACGCAATTTATCGCTGTAGGAGACCGAATTGTTCGGGTCAGTCAGTCTCTCTAGACTTGGCTTTAAAGCTAACATATAATTCAAGAATTGTTTGTCACTCGACTCGTCACCTCTCCCGTTTGGTGACTCGTTACTTATCTCTTCTCCGCCGTGTCCTGCCATGCATCCAACCATTGTCGTCACAAAGTTTGGATGGAAATTGGATGAGAGTCAGAAGGTTTTGAGTTTGATTCTTTCCATGTAACGTCATTGGTGTGATGCTAAGTTTCACGAAGCTTGGAAGGATGTGCTTCCTATCTCTCGCGGGGCAACGTTCACGCCTCTATCGCTTTCCTTCCGCTGTTATCTTAGCAACGTGTGACAGCCGGTATGAGAGACGGTGTGGGAGATATCCGCCTAGTCCGCACGGTAGCGATCCCTCGGTGTTTTCGCAAGGCCTTCGTAACACCTTGATGCAATTCTCCTCCTTCCACCCCACCCAATTGTGTGAATTGCCTTCAGGACAAAAACGTCTGAAACATTCCAAGACCTCGGGATGTCCCCAAGGTTTTGGGATAGTAAAGCTCAGTTATAATGAAATAAGATGGAATTCAGCGAAATGATCGGACGGCGATTACAGTTGGCATCAATATATTGCGCTTCATACATTGCATGTCTTCGTCCACGCCTTAAATAAAAGCGTTGGTCCTTTTAAATAGCCTTTACAAATACAGACAAGAAGTAGCATTCCTGCGACGAACCTTAGAAATGACTTCAATGACTGACGGAGTACCGTAAAAACTGACGGCCGTCTCCATGTCATGCGTGAGCTATTAAGGCTGACGGCCGTCTCCGTGTCATGTGTGAGCCACTAAGGCTAACGGCTGTCTCCGTGTCATGTGTGAGCTATTAAGGCTGACGGCCGTCTCCGTGTCATGTGTGAGCTATTAAGGCTGACGGCCGTCTCCGTGTCACGTGTGAGCTATTAAGGCTGACGGCCGTCTCCGTGTCATGTGTGAGCTATTAAGGTTGACGGCCGTCTCCGTGTCATGTGTGAGCCACTAAGGCTAACGGCTGTCTCCGTGTCATGTGTGAGCTATTAAGGCTGACGGCTGTCTCCGTGTCACGTGTGAGCTATTAAGGCTGACGGCCGTCTCCGTGTCACGTGTGAGCTATTAAGGCTGACGGCCGTCTCCGTGTCATGTGTGAGCTATTAAGGTTGACGGCCGTCTCCGTGTCATGTGTGAGCCACTAAGGCTAACGGCCGTCTCCGTGTCATGTGTGAGCTATTAAGGCTGACGGCTGTCTCCGTGTCACGTGTGAGCTATTAAGGCTGACGGCCGTCTCCGTGTCATGTGTGAGCTACTAAGGCTGGTGGGACGTCTGCCATGCTATATAGAGTTCCGATCAAGTTTGAGCTAATTTTAGCAACCGGTAGAGATCTCTCCTCCTCCAGCTCGAGGAGGGACGTCCACAATGCATTTGGGCTCAGAATAACTAGGGTTTGTCTGAGGCGCAAGGTGAAACTTGTTTCGAGCAGCAGTCCAAAACCACCCAAGCTTATTTACCCATTAGTTTAAGCTCGTCTGATGTCTTAGTTTTACTACCCCGCATTATTTTAGTCTTGTGGCGCTACGTAAATGTTGGCGTAATTGAAGGTGTTCAGGTTACGTTCCGGTCCACATAGGACTTCAATTTTACATTACGGTGTTGATCGAGCTTCAACAGACAACAACGCAATGCCACAATGTACTGATAAGGGCCACTTGTATCGGCATTTTTGGTTAAGATGGTGCCAAAGCATAAAAGCCAAAGAGTATTTCAATCATAAAGGTAGTCTCCCATGTCCATTTTCAACTTTTTCGCTCGTGAAACCCTGAAGTTTACGTGTTGTATTTACACTGTTGGCCCGCGCACAGCTAGCGATCGCGGCGTTCGCACTATTGATTTCAGATATCTTTGCACCACCTTTCCCAGCGCAGAGCGGTCGGTTCCGTGCATTCAAACCGCATGCGATTTTGCGTGGGACATTTGCCTTTCACACGCCGATTTCCCACCGGCCAAGGCCTCTAAATAAGCATGGAATCGCTTTCATCGTTGTTAGTTAGTTGCCGACAGGTCAAGGTATTGGCTAGTCCGTGACTGACTAGCGGGTGGATCGGATGGGCCCCCCAGAGCTTGAGTCGCGTCACCGCTGCCGCCGGCGGCAACCATTTGTCAGAATGTGCAGTGTCAGTAACCGAAGGCGTACACAGAGGGGGAGGGGCAAAGGAACGCTTGCACCCAACCCCGAAGCATTGAAAGAGGAGAGGAAATAAATTGTCGAAGTGGCAATTCTTTACCGATATATTGTTTTTGTTTACCGAAATAGACTCCACTGCATCGAAACGTTTCCTTTGATACTTTTTATCGCTTTTATTTTCCTTTAATATTCATTTGTTTCCTTTATCGCTCATATATGTGACACGCAAATCACCATACATTGCCTGTGTGGCCTAATAGCAACCAGATGATAGATTAGAAGTTATATAGATGTATTCGCGCAAGGTCGACTATGATGGTAGTTTTTTTACACAGCTCTGGCCTGCAAAGGTCTCCCCGTGTTGGCACAACGGGTTCGAATCGCTTCACGCGCTCGCTATTAACGCATCTGGTTGGGATGGCCAGTTGGCAACTGGCTAAGCAAGATCGGGGGTGCAGGCCACAAGATGGCTGTGCTCGCTATATGTGTACGTTAAACTATGTCACATGTGTGCTATGGAACTGGAATTTCCCGGCCGGCAAGTGGGTTCAAAGTCAGTGCAAGACGCTTGCGTTTAGCACTGCCTCGGATTCTGCAAAAAAAAACTTCCTAATAACAATTCGAACTATTCATTTTTTGGTTTTAATTACACGGGCCGTTGATATGTACAGAGATACACGTTGATTTCACAGTTGCAATGGGTCATTTGACAGTTACTAAGGGCCTTTGGGCAGCTACAAGGGCCCTCTGACAACCAGAAAGACTCCTGGATAGTAGCACAGGGCCCTGGGAAAGTTACAGGGGCCACACCACAATGAATAGACATGCAATAAATATATAATATATGCCTAAGTATTGACATACAGTGACTACCCAGATTGCAACGAAGGGGCCCAGTCTGCTAGGGCCATTGGCAGAACATGTGCCTTCCCATGTGGAACTCTTTCCTGTGTGCTCCGATACCAGAAACCGTATTGCTGTGTGCTTAATTAGTGCCCTCTTGGTGTCGTTTTAGGCATATTCTTACGGCAATTTAATTCACACAGCAGCTATTGAGAAATATAAGGCCCCAGCTGGATTAGCATGACGTCGTGCGCAAAACGAATGCCAATATGGTGTACAACTACATAGCTCGTCCTCGTCTGGGATGCGTGGGTTAATGGCTCCCACCAAAACGAATGCCAATATGGTGTACAACTACATAGCTCGTCCTCGTCTGTGATGCGTGGGTTAACGGCTCCCAAAAAAGTGCACAATAAACTTTACTGAAAATAATTTTTGGTCTTACGAATTTAAGATGAAGAATGTACGGTGTGGTGCGTGGCAATGTGAAATGCATCCCATCATCGTTCGTTGGTTTTCTAGCGAGAACTCGCGAAGCTGTCAAAACCTTTGTTGAAGCTGCTCTTGTCAGCTCACAGCATTGCGCAATCATTAGTCTAATTTAACTTCAGAAACTATTCCTTTTATAGAGAGGCTAGCTTTATCGTAGATCAACCAGCAGCACTGTCCACCAACTTAAAAATCACCCCTGCGTACCTGCTTGGTACATTTATAGGCGTAAGACCAGGCTAGATGGGGCAGGCCATACCGTCACTTGTAGCTTACAGCTCTAACCATTAACCAGCTCTAACCATTAACCGTACATGACAAGAGTTAATTAAGATAATCTGCTTGTTTTATTTGAATGAGATGGAGATTACTCAACCAGCCCTGCCTCTGAATTGTGCACACCGTGTAGATTTTCGACCAATTTCCATTTGTGATATGGCACAACGCCGCAGACTGGAATTGTTCCGCCATCTTCATGAAAGTAATAACGCATCTATGGCCTTGGGTGAAGCATCACGACCGTTGATCCACTTTCATACGAACTTCGCTTGCTTTCGGCACAACCAGCGTCACAGTGCATGCAAACCAATTACTGTGCCTCCCTTCTTCCTTCAGAAGAAAAACTCGCATGCGCTTCTGTAGAGGTACAGCCTGTAAACGTCCGTTGTGCTGAGCTTGCCG
>JAOTOM010003860.1:0-62500 GCA_034440615.1 Ashinkailepas kermadecensis
GTACCGTTCGTGTCACGGCGGCACAGTGAGTGGGTACCGCTCGTGTCACGGCGGCACAGTGGGTGGGTACCGCTCGTGTCACGGCGGCACAGTGAGTGGGTACCGCTCGTGTCACGGCGGCACAGTGAGTGGGTACCGCTCGTGTCACGGCGGCACAGTGAGTGGGTACCGCTCGTGTCACGGCGGCACAGTGGGTGGGTACCGCTCGTGTCACGGCGGCACAGTGAGTGGGTACCGCTCGTGTCACGGCGGCACAGTGAGTGGGTACCGCTCGTGTCACGGCGGCACAGTGAGTGGGTACCGCTCGTGTCACGGCGGCACAGTGAGTGGGTACCGTTCGTGTCACGGCGGCACAGTGAGTGGGTACCGTTCGTGTCACGGCGGCACAGTGAGTGGGTACCGTTCGTGTCACGGCGGCACAGTGAGTGGGTACCGCTCGTGTCACGGCGGCACTCAGCGGAGTGGGTACCGTTCGTGTCACGGCGGCACAGTGAGTGGGTACCGTTCGTGTCACGGCGGCACAGTGAGTGGGTACCGCTCGTGTCACGGCGGCACAGTGAGTGGGTACCGTTCGAGTCACGGCGGCACAGTGGGTGGGTACCGCTCGTGTCACGGCGGCACAGTGAGTGGGTACCGTTCGTGTCACGGCGGCACAGTGGGTGGGTACCGCTCGTGTCACGGCGGCACAGTGAGTGTGTACCGTTCGTGTCACGGCGGCACAGTGAGTGGGTACCGTTCGTGTCACGGCGGCACAGTGGGTGGGTACCGTTCGTGTCACGGCGGCACAGTGGGTGGGTACCGTTCGTGTCACGGCGGCACAGTGAGTGGGTACCGTTCGTGTCACGGCGGCACAGTGAGTGGGTACCGCTCGTGTCACGGCGGCACAGTGAGTGGGTACCGTTCGTGTCACGGCGGCACAGTGGGTGGGTACCGCTCGTGTCACGGCGGCACAGTGAGTGGGTACCGTTCGTGTCACGGCGGCACAGTGGGTGGGTACCGTTCGTGTCACGGCGGCACAGTGAGTGGGTACCGTTCGTGTCACGGCGGCACAGTGAGTGGGTACCGTTCGTGTCACGTCGGCACAGTGGGTGGGTACCGTTCGTGTCACGGCGGCACAGTGAGTGGGTACCGTTCGTGTCACGGCGGCACAGTGGTGGGTACCGTGGGTCGCCGCTCGTGTCACGGCGGCACAGTGAGTGGGTACCGCCGTTCGTGTCACGGCGGCACAGTGGGTGGGTACCGTTCGTGTCACGGCGGCACAGTGGGTGGGTACCGTTCGTGTCACGTCGGCACAGTGGGTGGGTACCGCTCGTGTCACGGCGGCACAGTGGGTGGGTACCGCTTGGGTCACGGCGGCACAGTGGGTGGGTACCGCTCGAGTCACGTCACCCCAACACGAAGACACGCCCGCCGCTGTCCACGCCATTGAAAATAAGTGGACAAACCTAGGCAGGCCAAGAGTAGACTGCCACCGATCCGGAATGAATATATTGGCATCTAAGCAGGTATATTGTTACCGAATATCATATATTGGTACATGGAAAACGGTTCGTTTTTCTCTCAAATTTGCATCCGACTTATAAGTCTACAATCACAAAGCAATACATATGGATGCCGAAACACAATCAGACCCTGAAAACTAATAAGATGTGTGCCATACTCACTTCACGCCCGCTAGATTGTCTAGTTACACCAGAAAAGGACGGCACATGAGATAACTATTAATTATAAAAAGTAACACCAGGTCGCAATACTAATTAGTACTTACCAAATCACATTTTTCACAGCTGCCCCATTTCCCATACATATGAGGAGTGACAAGTGCGACAATGTGGGGTTCGATTGGCGAACACGAAGGTAACGGTTGGATGATTTGGCAGCATGAAGGACGAGGAACCAGGCCAACCACTTGTGCCACTATGCTTATGCACCACAGCATATGTTGATGAGCACAGGAAGTATGTGGCGGAATCAAGCAGAGATTCAGCTCAGATTCAGTAGGGATTCAGCAGGGATTCAGCAGTGGTTCAGCATGGATTCATCAGGTGTACAGCACGGATCGACAGCCCTTTCGATTTTGTTCAAATTTGGCAAAGTAATAGCAAATAGCATCAGCTCTCAGTTAAAACATTCGTTTTGCATGGCGATTCCACACAGCACGTGTATTTCTTCTTTTTTTAAACTGCACGCTCTCCGGACATACCCGACGCTGGTGAAATTACTTCCACTGTTGATCAATCCTAAAATGACGTCTAAGCTTGTTACTTCCAAAATGTATAATTAAATGTACACTAAATTGCGCTGGGGCATAATCGACGCATGGATTGGGCTTGGCTGGGATTTATCAAATTAATTGTGTGTGGGTGGGGGGGGGCTGAACAATGGGGAAATGCAGTTCAAACTTTGTGTTCATAATTGTACGTAATCGTGTACAACGGTCCTCATGACTGGAGGGGAATTTGGTCCTTTAAAAAATGATGCAATTCCCCACAAGGCATGCTGTCAACCAAGCAATTTGGCTGAACAAACCCATGATGTCATCAGTCAGTTTCCATGTGAAATAAACGTAGCGCATAATCAAAATACTGAAACTCACATTCAACTAATATTATATATGAAGCGGAATGCTTTCCACGGCAGGCAGCACGGCAGCATTTGCTCGTTCGTCTACAATTTAGGAGAAAATATATGGGGCTATCAAATTACCATGTCTATGGACCTGTGATTTTTTAACACAAAACCACTGCATATGGTCGGATTAACCAACGAAGAAGCCTGGCTCAAGAAAGCTCGGGCAATCAAATAACAAAAGTTTTCATGGGGAAAGCGTCGTTACTTAATAAACGAGAATCCGGCTAAGGTCCTGTTACGACTCTGACAAAAATCACGGCTTAGCACCGAACCTAGCAACCAAACAATCTGGCTGGAGACACTTAGATGGCGATCGAAGAATAAAGGCCCTATGATGAAGGAAAAGTTGGAATATCACCTAAAGCCTAGACTCAAGTTCAAACTATCTTGTTGCATGACAAGCGAAAGTGCTTCAGAGGCCAAATATAATGGCACCACATTTTATTCCGTACTCCCCTGATGAAAACATACATGGGAATTTCAACGGCTCGAGTCTATGGGCAGGATCCTACGATTTTCACAAAAATCACCATACATGATCTGGTGTGGCGACCGGAGGTTCTCCTGATGCCGATGTAGCGACCGGTGGCTCGCCTGATGCTGGTGTGGTGTGGCGACCGGTGGCTCGCCTATTGCTTATGTGATGTGGCGACCGGTGGCTTGCCTGATGCTGGTGTGGTGTGGCGACCAGAGGTCCGTCTGATGCTGGTGTGGTGTGGCGACCGGTGGCTCGCCTATTGCTTATGTGATGTGGCGACCGGTGGCTTGCCTGATGCTGGTGTGGTGTGGCGACCGGTGGCTCGTCTGATGCTGGTGTGCTGTGGCGACCAGAGGTCCGTCTGATGCTGGTGTGGTGTGGCGACCGGTGGCTCGCCTATTGCTTATGTGATGTGGCGACCGGTGGCTTGCCTGATGCTGGTGTGGTGTGGCGACCGGTGGCTCGTCTGATGCTGGTGTGCTGTGGCGACCAGAGGTCCGTCTGATGCTGGTGTGGTGTGGCGACCGGTGGCACAGGCGTCAGGCGCCAGCATCGGGCGAACCTCCCGTCGCCAGACAAAATCATCAACAGTCGAGTTTCCGGTCGCCACAGTACACCATATGCGATGATTTTTGTCCAGATCGCTACGACCTCCCGATTCGAGAATTTGAAATCCCATATACTTTATCCTAAAAGGAGGAGGAAATGAAAATATGTTTGCCAGCTGAGGCGCTTTCACATGATATGCACCAAGATAGGCTTGGCTTGATTTTCGACTGTCTGGTAAATTTGGACTATTATTTCCCTATAGGAATATTTATTATTCGTTTGACATGTACGTTTCTTCAGTCCGATTGTTTCGTTGCTAAATACCGCCAATACATTCATTTTCGCGCAAATCTTAGGGGCCTGCCCCTAGACACGATACGTTCGAATCCCCATATATTTCTTCATAAGGGGTACACCACATTAAAAGTGGTGTTATTTTGTTTGGCAATTCAAGCATTGTCGCTTAATATCGAATAAGAGAGGCATAATTGGGCCCCAATATTTCGCTTATATTCTAATTTATACTTCGCCATAGGAATTTTCCCCTGCGATTGCCATATATATATATATATGTATGTACATATAATAAATTCGAAGGTCACACGAGATCGTGTCACGAAACTCAACTGCTTCCAATGTGTCAAGGCTGCGGTGAAGGAAAGTAGCTCCGCTCAACACCCGCGCCGGAGGGCCTCTCACATAACGCGTACCGGAGGGGGAATTCGCCACCCCCTCCCCCCCCCAGATCTCGTAAGCTACTGAAGCTAGAAACACAAAATTTGGAGGGTGGATTACGGCTGTTGTGATCTCGCTTCAGTATAAATTGTATGACCCTAGGCCAATGCCTTCAGGGTCAAAGTAGGTCGATATTGGCCGCGCCTCCGCTGTACTGCAGCGACGAAGCCTTTGTGACCTTGAACGCTCGGCGGTCGGGCGGTCTACAGGCGGTCGGGCGGTCTACAGGCGGTCGGGCGGTCTACAGGCGGTCGGGCGGTCTACAGGCGGTCGGGCGGTCTACAGGCGGTCGGGCGGTTTACAGGCGGTCGGGCGGTCTACAGGCGGTCGGGCGGTCTACAGGCGGTCGGGCGGTCTACAGGCGGTCGGGCGGTCTACAGGCGGTCGGGCGGTCGGCCGGTCTACAGGCGTTCGGGCGGTCTACAGGCGTTCGGGCGGTCTACAGGCGGTCGGGAGGTCTACAGGCGGCCGGGCGCTGCCCGGTCGGTCGACTTGGCACCCCGCAGTTGTTATATTTAGCAACGGATTACGATTTTTGAACAGGATGCGCTGATCAATTTTGAATACAGTCGCAAGATTTAATAACAATATTGCAGCAGTTTATGGGATTTCGTCGAAAAACAGGAGAGTTGGGCGGATTCGAATAGCTAAAAAAACGGCGCCCGGCAGCCCATCGAAATTTGGTATACTTTTCCCACATCGATTTGACATGTGTGAAAATGTTGAGATCAGATCATCCACGGTCACCGGGTTAGTGAAGGTCAAGTGAGGTCACCTCCAAAAAAGTTAAACCAGTCGTCACGGCGTAAGAGGTAGATATATTTGAATGAAACTGTCAGCGAAGTTTTATATTTTTGGGTGGTGGAACATGTCGAGATCGTGGTTAATTTCGCCTTCCTTTTCTAATTCATTTTTTTTAAATCTTCCCAAAATGAACTACCCAGAGCCAAAAGCATGGCATCAGTCGTGACCCCATAAACACCCACAATGACATTACTTTTGGTGGATAAAATTATCGGGGTGGTTTCGGGCCCTACTCGTCGAGCGTTTGCTGATGACACCGCTGTTGTTTTCACGTGAAGCTTAGTTTGGAGATTAGAGGGGAGCATATAATGACCCTCCGCAAGACGAGGTGTGAGGATCTGACCGGAAAGACGGGACGGGTGGGTTAACCAAGGCATTTGTAGATAGTCTTCTCTACTTTATCCGACAAAAAGTCGTTCACTATTTGTGACAAAGAAAATCGCCAGTTCATTTCCATGGACTACATTAATCAGAATCACTGACCGTCACATAGTGTGTGTGCGTCGTCCAAGCGTGCGTGTGTGTGTGTGTGGGTGTCCGCGCGCGTACGTGCGTGCGTGTGTGCGGGCGCGTGTGCATGCATGACTCGCACACACACACATGGCTCATCAGTAGGAGTGTAATTGCACATATGTGCGCAGTGCTGAGTAACTAGAATGTTAATATTTTCTTACGACAGAGCGCTCCTCACAGAAGGTCCTGTCTTCATGCACGAGACATAAATCTTACCTCAGTATTGTACATTTCCAAACTAAAAATGGAATGTAGATTTCCGTATTTGAAGCTTCGTTAAATACCGTACTCAATGTCGCCTCATAACTCACGTAGTTATGCAGTACTGCATTATGCGTAGCACTGCAGTCGGCATTGGCTTGCCCGGATTTGATAAGCAAGGTTTCGGCCGTTATGTGCTACCACAACCTTGAATGAGGCTGGTCAGCTAGGAGTTGACCCGATGTGGTCGGCGACACGTAAGTCCGGCACACGTTCATACAGCAAGAGTTTTCTTTGACGAGACTTCAGGCCAGCCGGCCATCACGCATCGACACCAGCGGCTCCTCACCCTGCCCTGACCACACCCTGCTCTGGTTACCTTTCTCTCTGCACTGTTGTCCACATCTCTTCTACCGCTTAGCCTTGGAATTGCCGGGGCCCGCCGAAGGAGACCCCGCCATCAAACAGCCAAGAAACAGCCAAGAAATAGCCAAGAAACAAAGAAACAACCAGCGTCGGGGGGGGGGTTAACGGTCATTAAACAGAAAAAATAATTCGCATTTTTGGACAACATTTTTTGTCGTGCAAAAGAGGTGTCACGTTCATCTCTCTGCTGAAATTGCATGATGAACTTGCATTCCTTCATACGGTAAGGCGTAGATCGTACGTATGTGATCAGGATAGCAGCAATCCTGATCACATAAGCCACCTAAGCAGGTAGTTCGATTGCATTTGCATCATAAAAACCATACCATTCAATAAGCGCGGAGTGTATGCCAATCACAGTCACGTGATGGGCGTGTGATCGCTGGCTTCGCGTCAGTATTTCGGTGCAATAATGCGTGCGACAGCGATTGACATATCACGTGACATTAACACGACAAACAGCAGCATGATTTAGCGCGTAAATCAGATGGGAGATGGCATGGTTACGTAGTTCATTTATAGGTGGTCTCGTCAAGTCCGACTCAATGGCAGCTGAGAGACCTCAATTTCATAATTCTCAGTATTCCAACGCCATACTTTTTTTCTTCTGAATTTGCACTTGCGTCGTCTCGCTAGCTCTTCCAGTGTTGCCGGGCCGGGCGATAGCACCAGTGGAGGACGGCCAAAGCGCTGGGGACCTGCTCCGTCCTCATCCCGATGCTAACCTCCGTCTCTGGGAAGGGTTTCTGTGCAGATGAGCGATCGCCATGAGGCAGATGATTTTTTCGGAGGTAATTCGGCAATCATTCCATTACCTGCGTCCACATCCGACTTGCGTGCTTTTCCGTCGTTACATAATGATCGAAAGGGATCATGTAGACACATTGCAATCCAAAAAGCTTTCTGGTGGCCAACTGGAATTTCTGCCACTTCGATATCTAAACAAGGCTGGTTAAGACTTTCCTAAGCACAATTATTTCACGGCGAGATGTTAACTGGCTCGGAGAACACATCGCATAGCTTTAGCAAACGTGTCTGGAAGAATACTCATTCCCGTGATATACCTGACGCTCATTTCGCATGACGTGACACTGGGTCCGATAATCGATGTGTGCTGGCTAGCTACAGATGTAAGACTCACATACAGTAACCCAATTATTCTCGTTGTCATCCTTCTCTGTGAGATTTACTGCCAGAAATGGTAACAGCTTGGTTCACATGAGGACCCAGCTTGTGCAATTCATGTGTCGACAGTCGCAATGCTCGCTTGGCCAACGCAAAGCTGCAGTCAGCTCTGATTTCAGCATCATTCTCAAGTTAGTTGAGCGTTTTCTCTCGGTAAACTGTATAACGACAGCTGCATAGGAAGACCTGAGTGGCGACACGTCGTGTCGCGCGACACCTGGCTACGGCGACCACATGGACCAGCTGACGCAACTGCGACACCTGGCTACGGCGACCACATGGACCAGCCGACGCAACTGCGACACCTCGCTACAGCGACCAAATGGACCAGCTGACGCAACTGCGACACCTCGCTACAGCGACCACATGGACCAGCTGACGCAACTGCGACACCTCGCTACGGCGACCACATGGACCAGCTGACGCAACTGCGACACCTGGCGACGGCGACCACATGGACCAGCCGACGCAACTGCGACACGTCGTGTGGCACACTGCGCTCCAGTCGGCAGCGGTCCGTCGCTGCGGTCACCACCTGGACCTGGACCTGGACCTGGACGTGGCAGACCTCCAGCTGTGATCGCACCGAGCCTGTTCTCCACACACTTGACGTCGCTAAGCTTGCCGCAGGATACGCAAGCGACGCATGAACTGCGCTAAATCACGCAGCGGTGACGACATATCGGCGCCACGTGGTGATTTGTCATCTGACATTGTGATCTGACCTAGAGCTGGGCTGACCAAGGACAGCTCCCTAGTTCCCACAGACTTTTGGTGTGCCAGTGGCATGGCGACCTACGCAATAGTGCAGAAAGGATTATCTTTGACCACTGGACATATGGGGCAGCATTTCCGTTTCATTGTCAGTTAGTTAACTGGTACCTGGAATAACCCGGTAAATGGACGTCAAACGCACAAGGAATATTACACAGCGTCTGTGACACATTGTGGCGGATGGTAAATGTGATATAACACCGCGCCAGTAACATATTGTAGCGGATGGTAAATGTGATATAACACCGCGCCAGTAACATATTGTAGCGGAGGGAAAATGTAACACCGCGCGAGTAACATATTGTAGCGGAGGGAAAATGTGATATAACACCGCGCCAGTAACATATTGTAGCGGAGGGAAAATGTAACACCGCGCCAGTAACATATTGTAGCGGATGGTAAATGTGATATAACACCGCGCCAGTAACATAAAATGTGATATAACACCGCGCCAGTAACATTGTAGCGGAGGGAAAATGTGATATAACACCGCGCCAGTAACATATTGTAGCGGAGGGAAAATGTGATATAACACCGCGCCAGTAACATATTGTAGCGGATGGTAAATGTGATATAACACCGCGCCAGTAACATATTGTAGCGGAGGGAAAATGTGATATAACACCGCGCCAGTAACATATTGTAGCGGAGGGAAAATGTGATATAACACCGCGCCAGTAACATATTGTAGCGGAGGGAAAATGTGATATCACACCGCGCCAGTAACATATTGTAGCGGAGGGAAAATGTGATATAACACCGCGCCAGTAACATATTGTAGCGGAGGGAAAATGTGATATAACACCGCGCCAGTAACATATTGTAGCGGAGGGAAAATGTGATATAACACCGCGCCAGTAACATATTGTAGCGGATGGAAAATGTGACACCGCGCGAGTAACATATTGTAGCAGAGGGTGAATGTGATATCACACCGCGCCAGTAACATATTGTGGCGGAGGGTAAATGTGATATCACACCGGGCCAGTAACATATTGTGGCGGAGGGTGAATGTGAGAAAAAGCAGAGATGTGCAAATCGCCACATTTTACGTGCCAGCAAGCATGGCAGGTAGATAACAACCCAAACTCCTGCTGCCGAATATCGCACTGGTATGGATACGAGTACAGGATACGATTATTAAAAGATCAAACATTGAGTTATCGTGACATAGCAACATCATATTTATTCAAATACACCTTCGGATCATTAGCGAAGCGTGTTGCACCGGCAGTGCAGATCCCGATGCCGACCTTCTACCACCAAGCAGGCTCACGTTACAGGAGACTCAACTGATATACACAGCTCATGCGCGCATTCTCAACTACTACTCGATAATAGCCCGTGAGGAAGTTATCAGCATTTTTTGTTCGTTTCGAGCGGTCGCTTTGCACGACCCGTGTTGTTTGTATCGGTTTGTTTACAAACAACGAAATGCGAGAGCTGAAAACCAAACAGCCCGGTGTATTCATGTATTATTGTTATCAGCAAATGGAACATGAGGTACAGAAACATACAAAGTGCTTATGCAAAAATAATCATTTTATACCTGCTCTCCTTCAATATGAAGAGAGTATTTTCCATGCGTACCTACACTTCGTGTTTACCCACCCACATGGTCACATACCGCCTCCCCGCAAATGACCTGCAGGGATGGTGACCTGGGTCTATGCATGAACCTATGCAGTACCGGATCTGGGACTTCCCGTGGGTGTAGCGTAAGGCAACCACAACACTGACAGCTATGGATGGAGAGAAGCACATCCAAGTAAAGAACTGACAGGCAGTCGGTCACCGAGCTTACCCTCGACAGCTGCCGGCCACTACTCAGCCAGCGCGCTTTCACTCATTCTTACACATCGCATTCCCGCTCTCGCGCCGTTCTAACCGGGCCCCCTCGCACTTCATTCCATCCATTAGGATCAATTATTCCGGTGGTCCACGGTTAATAGACGCCCGTCGAGCGGTGCCACCGCCTGATGACCTCACCTCTCCAGGTCACAGATCACTTAGGTCACATCGGAAATCAACGCTGTGTTGATGTTGGGCCGCGTCAGCGACCACCGCAGACGCGCGACCACACAACGAGCAAATACGTCATTAAATCCAAACACCTTCACGTGGGCTGGGTGAACACATCTTCACGTGTTGGGTGAACACATCTTCACGTGTGTTGGGTGAACACATCTTCACGTGTTGGGTGAACACATCTTCACGTGTGTTCGGTGAACACATCTTCGTGTGTGGTGGGTGCGAGAAGCGCTCACCCTCCCGATAACAAAACAAAACGGACAATCTCCGCCAAACGATCGTCGTCAACGTCATTGACAACCATTCCAGTAGTGTTCATTTCCTTGCCACTACATACACACCTTCTTTTCTTCTTTGAGCCCAATACAGGCTTACCAAGCTCGGTTGTCTACTCCGCCAATTGCCGGACGGAACCACCGCCAATTATCCCGCCCACCAAACCGCGGTGACCTGAAATATTCGACCGCGGTCGCAGCGCCCACAATGCCCACCGCCCGAATCCATCACCATTCCAAAGGTGCTGTTGCGCCCAGCCGGATTGAAAACGGTTCTATCGCCGCCGGCCGGTCAGTACGCACTGGACCTGGCGGTGTCCGACGGGCTAAATGGGTCGGAAAATGGGATCGCAACTCGGCGTAAACATGCAATTAACCGTCAATATGTCATGAGATTCGTGAGCGTTGGTGTCTCGATAAATAGCTGGCAATTAACCCACATGAGCTCACCGCGGCACAAAACCTACCGCCTATCCATTGCCTCACTCAGTTATCTATTGAAATCACACCCTCGTGTCCCATTTATGTTCACGTAAGCGCCCGGCATGTTCCCGTGATTTCTGAACATTATATTTGTTTCATACATCTAGCTAGATGCCCTGCATTAAACTAAAAGTACACACTGGCGCCTTACCAAGGAATACAAACCATACGCCGATACCTGCATCTTCGCAGGGGCTGCTGTCCTCCCCCCACACACACACACACCCAGTAAGGTCTCCAGCCAACAGTCAGGATAACCCTATCCAATGGTGAAGGACATCGCCCATTCAAATATCGGTTAAATTACGGATCATATTGTGAAGGTAATATGCAAATAAGGAAATTATGCGACTGTGCTGTGCAGGTGCTGTCACTTCATCAACTTTTAACATACCGGATTTGATATCAATGGACCTACATAACTTCATAGCTAACAATATACACATCTTCACATTGCATATTAAACACACAGAACCGTTAAGCGTCAGACGCAATGTTAATGCGGACATTGGGGGATCTCCGGTAAAGAAAGAAAACGGATAGGTTTCTGATGTCATTCAAAGAACTCTGAAATATTCGCCCGCGACAAGTGCGCCCGGATGCTCGCCAGTGTGTGCGCGAAGAATATAGTTACAATTTATGAGACTGTCTTCATAAAATAGGTGAAGTGCAGCTATTAAAATTAGCTTGCCTTTGGACGCAAATTTTATTGCCGCTTACAGTCATATATTGCGCATGCTGTTACTTTGCGTAATGTTCTCTGGAACTATTTTTGGTCTTCATCCGCCATTCATGATATGGCGGGGCGCGGAACCATTCCCTGAACGTTAATGGGCCCAACGCCAAAGTTATAGGTAGATTTTCATATTTGAAACGATAGGCGATGCGCCTGGCATGATTTCCGCCACCATTGGAGTTGAGGCCGACAGGTTCCCTCGAAATTGTTTTAAAACATTACGCTATGGGCGTTCAATGTAATGAATACATCTACAATCGCGAATTCCTCCTACACAATTTCGGCGTGGCAGAGCCGATGTTGCTTGGTGTTGATCGAGGCTGGAACTTGTATTCTTGCCGTAGCGCCGCTCGGCGGCCCTACGCATCCTCTGGGCAGCTACTGTCGGCGCTTGATGTGTATCGAGCCATGTCAGAACCTCAATATTGCCTGAAAGCTTCATGTCATGTCAAAGCTTCATGGATACAAATTACAGGGTTATATATCTATACAAGTAGTCGAGCTTGGCAGCATAAGGCAGCTGATTTTATGCCGGTTTGAGACCATTTGAAATTAATTATCCAATGTAGAACATCTGATATACAACTTAAAGGAATACAATGCGATAATTTTGGGACGCAAATCCTGGAATGGGGTGCAAAAAAATGACTGGGTTAAAACTTCATGAGTCATTCAAGATATCAAAATGCGGCACGTTCGCTTTTCGTTTGGTTAAGAACATTGGAAATTATCAGCGCATCACAAAGAAGATGTATGACGAGTTTTTTTTTACAATAAGTTGAGTGGCCAATTGCTCAGATTTCACTTGGAGGGCAAATTGACAGGGTGAAATTATTTGGGAATAAAACGAACTGCACATTATAAGAGAGATCGGTTCAATGTTGTCCAGATTTGACCATTGCAAATTACTTGCACCTCCTCTATAAACTAGAATATAGCATTAATCATTGCAAGCCCACTCTGATGGTGTTCCTTCGCAAACCCACCACCAGAGGCGCCATCGGTATCACGTCCGCGTACGACGCCTAACGCTGTCCAAGCCGACAATGTTGTCGTTATTGGGGTTTAGGGGCGCATCAACTGCGTAGGTTATACAGCGCCCTAAACCGACAATGAGAAACAAAGGAATAAGAAATGGAAAATGGACATAAGGGTCCTGGGCACAAACAGCTTGATATAAAATAAGTCTGGAAACGGGGCCGATCAATATTAATGCTGGTAACGGAATAAAACATTGGGTGCTGAACCATGTCACCAAACTAAAATTTCTCCATATTGTGGGTTGCCTTACCGGAGAGGGGTGAGGGATCGCACTCATAAAACCCCGCACAAATTCACATATGTACTTAACTAATAGCATATTATCCAGTTCCAACCCAGAAGTATTCAATGACTGCATTCCAGGCTTCCCTACAAAAATTACGGGTGCATCAGTCACCAACACCACTCCCTAGCAATGTTTCAATGCCATCAGTTATGCCAGAAACATGAAGGTACCGCAACTAGTATCGAATTCGTGAAATAATAGCATTCCAATGTGTGTATATACACCATGATTGGTCGCACGGTAGCTAGATTGCCACACATGGACCCACCAGGGCAGTGTCACAAATCCATAGCACCCATCACGTGACGCACGGCTTTTCTAACGGCCAAACCGGGCCGTGAAGCGTGGATCGTCATTCGTGGACATTGAAGTAGCCAAGGGGAGCAAAGCGATTCCTCTCTTTCCCTCCCCTCGAAACCAGAAGGGATGAGTCAACTGGCACCCTCACCCCGAGAGCAGTCGACACCTGCTGTATCCGCGCGTGGCGTCGCGCAGCGTCCACTCATGGCCGGCTCTCACATGTTCGTCTTGTGCTCCACATTCACGTTAGATGCATGTATTCACCATATATTCCACGCAACCATTCATACCCTCATCGAAATGACTTAACGGAAAGGAACTTTATTAACTTCCCTGCATAACATACAATAACAAATGAAAAATTTCTGCCTGTTTCTGGGCTGGAGTTAAAACCAGTCTAAAAGGTGCCGGGTCGCCCGACTCTTCACGAGGAAAACAAATTTCCGTCGGCCATAAACGAAGAGCTAGTTCGAATCTAAAAGAGACAGAGAAACAAGATAATATTAGGACCGAGATAACAAGGGAATTAGAGCCAGCGCCAGTGTGCCAGCGCACGCTCCGTGCGCCAGTCAGTCATTCGTAACTCTCGCTCTCGCCCACTCGGCCACTCGCTCCCGCGCGCGCTCGCTCGCACTCGTACACTGTCATTGCGTGAAGCGTGTCACGGCCCAGTCGAGTCCCGAGTCGGTCGGTTGTGGGCGGCACCCGCCGTACTTCAGATGAGGACGCGCGCTCTCCACGCCACGGCTAACAAACAATTTACGCGCAGCACCCCGCACGCGAGTACAAAAGCGGCGCGTGCGCGGGTCTGCTGTGGGCACTGGACGCGCCGGCCCGTCAAAAAGGCGCGCGTGCGGCCAGCGTGGCGCTTAGCGCCCTCATCTGGCGGACCCGTCTGTTGGTGCGGTGCAGTCGGCGGCGGCCGGCGGCCCGGCCCGGCCCGGCTCGCCCGCCACTGGCTATCACAGGGGAGTGCGGGCGCCGACTGCCGGCTGCCGGCTGCCGAGAAGTCGCCGCGCGTCGGCTCTGTAGTCGTGGTCGGCCTCGGCGGTCGTCTGTGTCACGTGTCGCACACACACGCCGCACACCACTCGCCCCATTCGTGCTAATCCACCCGGGCGGCGGCGCCCGGCCATCTGTGGACAGCGGTACACGCATCACGCTCACGCTCACACACTCGCACTCGCGCCGCAGCGCAGCACGCCTCGCGCCACGCACGGCCCGCGCCGGGAAAATAGCCTTGTCCGGCACTGTGTTGGCCGACTAGTTACGTTTTCGAACGCGTCGACTCCAGGACTTTGCCATCCATAATTAAATCTCAAGCATGCTCCCCAGAAAAACACATCGTTCCGGCCCGAGGATTGGATGGTGCTGCTTCACAATGACGGGACTGAAATGTAATGTTCTTGCATACAAATTACAGCATATATATTATCATATTTCCGTTCCAGTACCATTACAGGTCTATGTACGTCAAAGAACACTGGGGTTGCATTTCACGTTGTGCAGAAGTTCCTCTTCACATAAATTGCCGCTAAATAACATGAGAAAACCCTCAGCTCAATACAAAAAAAAAATGGCCAGTGCACCAAACAACTAATATTGTTTTACTCATCCATATGAAAATTACGCCCTCCGAATTCATGAGCGAAAAGAGCAATCCAACCACGAGACACGCACTTCTACCGCCACATGGCACACACTCTACTCTATACCCCGTTACCTAGGGCTCGCATCACATGCGAGGGCACGAACCACTGTCCTCCCAGTCAGAACGTCACCACTTCGCATGCCACACAGCTGCCCACTGTCGCGCAGCACGTGCGTACACACACAGCCGGGTCAGTATCACAGGCGGGAAAACGGCACACAGTCTCACAGGCACGTCGCCTCAACGGGCGTCCTGCGTGCACGCACCGCATGTATCTGCCGGCTGCCCATGGGGAGGAGGATGAGGTGGATCACGGCGGCCATCGGTGCCCGCCGCAACAGTCGCTGTCACATTATGAGTCCATATTCCTACTGCAGCTGTGTGAATGGCACTCGAGTCTTTCCGGTAAGCATCGGACGGAAAAGAACCAGTCTCTGTGCACAGGTCGCGCGTTAGGCCGCCGGCCGACGGTGGCTGATGACTGTGCCTGGCGCTCTGGAGCGCGAGCGCGGCTACGTGTGGCTGGCCTGAGCCCGTCAGAAGAGATCCATTGGCTGGGCGCCCGTTGTGGAGTCGAGACAGCGTCCACGTCTGCGGCACCCTGGTGACGACTGACCGCGTACAGCTCACAAGGCATAACATTAACACCCCACCGACCCACCGCCACCCACACACGGCAGTTCATGCAAGCCCATCGACACCGGCAACACCATTAGCTTCGCTCTCGTTACCGATTCTTCAACAGCAGAACCACACGTACGATGATGACCACGTACCTTCCTTCCCATGCCAGACCTATACCGAATTGACGAAAAATAAGGCGTTGCCTTTCAAGCAAGGTTCAACACAGCGTTCCTTTTCGGCGAGATAACCGCTGCTCCGTGGGTCGCCATTGCTCGGCACCGCTTTCTCTGCCTCTGTCACTCACCAGCTGCTGGCAGCCGTCTTCATCTTGCGAAGCTCCTTGGTAGCCCACGTTGCCAGCGTTTTAGTGCGGGTTATTTTGGAGCGACGACCCTGGGTGAGCATCTCGCCCACGGCCTCGTTATCCACGCACGGTAACAGGGCGTTGCCGAAGGCGGACAGCAGGTCGCTGGCGAAACACAGGCGCGGGTCAGTGCAGCAAGTCGCTGGCGAAACACAGGCGCGGGTCAGTGCAGCAAGTCGCTGGCGAAACACAGGCGCGGGTCAGTGCAGCAAGTCGCTGGCGAAACACAGGCGCGGGTCAGTGCAGCAAGTCGCTGGCGAAACACAGGCGCGGGTCAGTGCAGCAAGTCGTTGGCGAAACACAGGCGCGGGTCAGTGCAGCAAGTCGTTGGCGAAACACAGGCGCGGGTCAGTGCAGCAAGTCGCTGGCGAAACACAGGCGCGGGTCAGTGCAGCAAGTCGCTGGCGAAACACAGGCGCGGGTCAGTGCAGCAAGTCGTTGGCGAAACACAGGCGCGGGTCAGTGCAGCAAGTCGCTGGCGAAACACAGGCGCGGGTCAGTGCAGCAGGTCGCTGGCGAAACACAGGCGCGGGTCAGTGCAGCAGGTCGCTGGCGAAACACAGGCGCGGGTCAGTGCAGCAAGTCGTTGGCGAAACACAGGCGCGGGTCAGTGCAGCAAGTCGCTGGCGAAACACAGGCGCGGGTCAGTGCAGCAAGTCGCTGGCGAAACACAGGCGCGGGTCAGTGCAGCAAGTCGCTGGCGAAACACAGGCGCGGGTCAGTGCAGCAAGTCGTTGGCGAAACACAGGCGCGGGTCAGTGCAGCAAGTCGCTGGCGAAACACAGGGGGGGAGCAGGTCGCTGGCGAAACACAGGCGCGGGTCAGTGCAGCAAGTCGCTGGCGAAACACAGGCGCGGGTCAGTGCAGCAAGTCGTTGGCGAAACACAGGCGCGGGTCAGTGCAGCAAGTCGCTGGCGAAACACAGGCGCGGGTCAGTGCAGCAAGTCGCTGGCGAAACACAGGCGCGGGTCAGTGCAGCAGGTCGCTGGCGAAACACAGGCGCGGGTCAGTGCAGCAAGTCGCTGGCGAAACACAGGCGCGGGTCAGTGCAGCAAGTCGCTGGCGAAACACAGGCGCGGGTCAGTGCAGCAAGTCGCTGGCGAAACACAGGCGCGGGTCAGTGCAGCAAGTCGCTGGCGAAACACAGGTGCCGGTCGGTGCAGGTCAGAACGGGACGACGGAAGTCAGTAAATATTTATACCAGGACAAAGGATGGGACAGAAAAAGGTTAACATTAGGGCACGCAGGTGCCTCAGCTGTCCAGGTGATCACGGGACTTCACATCGAAAGGACTGACATAGCAATCCAGGTGGGCTTAGCCATTCCAAATAGCCTTCACGTTTCCACGAACGCAAAAAGCAACCAGACAACAGGACCTCAAGAACATTCAGAGCTCCGCG
The DNA here is from genome assembly GCA_034440615.1 of Ashinkailepas kermadecensis. Lineage (NCBI taxonomy): Eukaryota > Metazoa > Arthropoda > Thecostraca > Neolepadidae > Ashinkailepas > Ashinkailepas kermadecensis. The sequence goes on from JAOTOM010003860.1 coordinate 17,488, forward strand.
CCACTCCGATAAACGTACAAACGTCGGCAAACTATAACATCTCAGTGCATACCACATTTAATAATCTCGCAAGCAAGCTGAACAGTTCTGGTGAATACACTGCACTGTCAGCTAGTGCCCATGGCTATACCTGGCTGCCCACGCCACAAGCAGGCCTTCAATTTGAAGATGGGCCATCATCAACCAGACCAAACGTAACATGCAGATGCGTAAAGACCTGGTGAGAGGAGACGGTTGGACAGCATGACACGGGGATGGCAAGAAAGAACAGGACGAACCTAGATAACGGAGTTATTACATGGCATGACATAACAAGTGACAGGTGATGGCATGACATAAGGCAAAGCTGAAAAACCCAGGCCAAATCCGACCCAACTGCCAGCCAACTGACGCCATACCTGGCCACACCGGCGACTGGTCCCAGACTAAAGAACACCACACGAGTATCATACCCTGGCTCCCAGACTACAGAACACCACACAAGAATCATACCCTGGCTCCCAGACAGAACACATGATAATCATACCCCGACTCCCAGACTACAGAACACCACACGAGTATCATACCCCGGCTCCCAGACTACAGAACACCACACAAGTATCATACCCTGGCTCCCAGACAGAACAACACATGATAATCATACCCTGGCTCCCAGACTACAGAACACCACATGATAATCATACCCTGGCTCCCAGACTACATAACACCACACGAGAATCATACCCCAGCTCCCAGACTACAGAACACCACACGAGAATCATACCCTGGCCCCCAGGCTACAGAACAACACATGAGAATCCTACCCCAGCGCCCAGACCACAGAGCACCACACAAGAATCATACCCTGGCTCCCAGACTACACAACACCACACAATAATCATACCCTGGCTCCCAGACTACACAACACCACATGAGAATCATACCCTGGCTCCAAGACTACAGAACACCACATGAGAATCATACCCCGGCTCCCAGACTACATAACACCACACGAGGACCATACCCCGGCTCTCAGACTACAGAACACCACATGATAATCATACCCTGGCTCCCAGACAGAACAACAGAACAGACAAAACAGTTGGTTGGAGCGCTGGCCTGCTCTAGCCTCCCCTGTCCTGGCGACACAGGGTTCGAGTCGCTTCGCGCGCTCGCATTTAGCCCCCGGTTGGGATGGTCAGTTGACAGCTGGCCCAATAAGGCCGGGTCTACCAGGCGGCCGTGTCGGTGCATTGACGGCACGTTAAACTTTCGGTCAAAATTATGTCGTTGAACTGGAATTCATGGATCGGGTGGTTGGGCCAGGGTTCACGCAACAAGCTCTGCTTAGCAACAGGACCCTGGCTTATAAAGCCACCCCAGGAAGAACTCGGATTAAATTTATTTTAAAAACAACAACACATGAGAATCGTATCCTGGCTCCCAAACTACAGAACACCACACGATAATCATACCCCAACTCCCAGACTACAGAACACCACACGATAAGCACAACCTAGCTTCCAGACTACCGAACCTCCAGATAATCATACCCTGGCTCACAGACTACAGAACACCATACGACAATCATACCCCACCTCCCAAACCGCAGAGCACCACATGAGGGCAGTACCCCAGCTCTCAGAACTACAGAACACCACAGGAGAGCAGTATCCAGGCCATCATATCACACGATAGGACAGTACCCAGGCCACCATAGAACACCACAGGAGGGCAGTACCCAGGCCACCATAGAACACCACAGGATGGCAGTCCCCAGGCCACCACAGAACACCACAGGATGGCAGTATCCGGCCACCATAGAACACCACAGGAGGGCAGTATCCGACCACCATAGAACACCTCAGGAGGACAGTATCTGATCACCATAGAACACCACAGGAGGGCAGTATCCGGCCACCATAGAACACCACAGGAGGGCAGTATCCGGCCACCATAGAGCACCACAGGAGGGCAGTATCCGGCCACCATAAAACGCCACAGGAGGGCAGTACCCAGGCCACCATATAACACCACAGAAGGGCAGTACTTAGGCCACCATAGAACACCACAGGAGGGCAGTATCCGGTCACCATAGAGCACCATAGGAGGGCAATATCCGACCACCATAGAACACCACAGGAGGGCAGTATCCAGGCCACAATAGAGCACCACAGGAGGGCAGTACCCAGGCCACCATGTAACACCACAGGATGGCAGTACCCAGGCCACCATATAACACCATAGGAGGGCAGTACCCAGGCCACCATAGAGCACCACAGGAGGGCAGTACCCACGCCACCATAAACACCACAGGAGGGCAGTACCCAGGCCACCACAGAGCACCACAGGAGGGTCGTACCCGAGCAGACCGGCCGCGGCACCCAGACTGCTGTCGGAGCGCTCCTGGTCGCTGGCCACAACACAGATGAACTGGATGATGTAGGCCACGTGCGGCTGCAGCAGCAGCACGTCCGGGCTGGCCACCGGGCCGTCACCCTTCAGGCCCTGGATGATGCCCGAGTAGGCGTCCAGACACGTCTCGCGCAGCTCGTTCAGGTAGTCCACCATGTCGTAGTCGGACTGCGGCAGGCGTGGCGCGTCAGTTGGCAGGGCCGTCTGCAGCCGTGCAGGACCAACACACCAACGCCGTCCCACGGCGGTAACACCTGTTACGGCTCGGCGCGATTAGTGGTGCATACGAAGAGCCGGAACAAAGAATAAACTACCCCAATTAAGTGGCAGAACTTCAGTAATTGTCCACGCACACAGCGCATGATTTTGACATCGTTGTACCGACTGTTCCGGGGTTTTGAAACCTATCAGTGTTAAAAATGGTGTTTAACGATATGTCTATACCATTGAAATGTGCATGCGCCACGCTGTACCGATCTGACGGCTGTAGACAAGAGGCGAGATGCCACCGCGCCACCGCTACCATCCATGACTAAGCGCCGGTAATGCTCGAGCACCACGGACGGTAAAGGCGCAAGAGTCCTGGCAGTCGGCACGGGATCCACCCACAGGGGTTCCATCAAGCTGTTAAAGTAGTCATGTATGTCACAAAAAGGATCGATAACTGGAGACGGTGAACGAATGGACCCAGACGCCCGGAGAATCAGCGCCTGGAGACACGGCCGTGCTCCGTTTTCTACACCCTCTGTCGAGTCTGGTGCGGTATCCCGAGAGCACCAATCCCCGGCCATCGGTGTAACGATGTCTTACCTTACTGCGGAGTCCATATGCCATTGGAGATCAAAACCAGTGGGAGCATACATACTTAGTCATCATTGCCGACAATGTAGGAATCACAACGAAGTTGCAGTCGACGAACAAAACCCAGTGCCATAGACGTACTCCTATTTCGTGAGTGTTCTGCCCACAATGGATGTCACTCACCGAAAACAGGGGACCCCAACTGAGAACGCTTTGCTAATTGAACATGTTTGTCGCCAGTGGTGCACACGAGCATTTGCCGCGCTAAGATAGAATATCGAAATATTCGTAACTTAATCACATTTCCGAGATATGTGAAAATTCGCCAGTACTTCCAAATGTATCGATACTTCACTCCGAGGTGTGTGCGGAACCCCAAAGTCTCGGGACGGGTGGAACCCAAGGTCCTGTCCTGCGTGTGCGGAGCGGACGGATGGGCCCCAAGTCCATGTATTGCGTGTGATGTTGCTTCAGGGGATTGAATTTCCCATATATATATATTTTTTGGAACGCTCTACCTCATCCAGCGATTAAATAAAAACCTACCCGGAAACATCCACGTTAAGAAATGACTTGCGCTGGGAAGGGCTCCTTTTACTGAAAACGGGTTAGCTATCACTAGGCAGGGATGTCTCTGTCCAACCGCCTGGTAATATTGTGTGGATCTAAGGTTACCGCCGCGCGATCCTATGCATAGGCAGTGCATACTTTTGGCACCGTAGTACCGACTGCTCTGGGTTCCGAATTATATATCCTAATCGCGCGACTCTATAGGACTGCGTGGCGGAAAACCATGACAAGTCAACACGTGCACAGCCGGGTGTGCAGCACCACGTGTGCCGGCGAGCCCACAGACAGACGGCAGCAGGGGGGGGGGGGGCGAGCTCCACAAACACGCCGGCGACCGACACTCACCCGGTCCACCTGCGCCTGCGACGCCTGCATCAGCGTCTGCAGCGACACGTCCAGGTACTTCTTGAACTCGCCGCCGATGGCCAGCGCAATGTCGCCGAACACGGTCAGGATGTGCGGCTTCACGGACCGGTGCACCGACTGGTTCTGCCGACCATGGCCGAGGCATGTGAGTGACGATGTGCGACTTCACGGGGACCAGTGAACCGACTGGTTCTGCCGACCGTGGCCGAGGCATGTGAGTGAGGATGTGCGACTTCACGGACCGGTGCACCGACTGGTTCTGCCGACCACGGCCGGAGAATGTGAGGATGTGAGGCTTCACGGACCGGTGCACCGACTGGTTCTGCCGACAACTGGTTGTGCCGGGGCATGTCAGCGCCACTCGCCGGGGAGACGTTTTGCCTCGCGAGGAAGGTCAACAAGTGAGCCCAGCACGTCGGCCTGTCGTTAATACGCTTCTGAGAGGCCAGTAAGTAAGCTCAGCATGGCTGACCGCCACTAGTGCGCTATTTTGGTTCTAGCCGCATTACCCTGGCTCTCGCTGACGGTCCCAATATCGCCAATAGGATACCGAATTAGGTCAGTTAAAATAATCCCGTTGGAGGAACCGAAAAGGTTTAGGTAATCAATGCAAGTGTACAATTATAAGTGGGGTTTCCATACAAAGTGCAAGGAACAAGATTTGAAGAAATGTGGGATTAATGAGGTGTGATTTGCTTCTAGTGAAGTATCTTCGCTAAATAAATCACTCAAATTACATGCGAGTAAATTCGTACGAAGTTGTCCCACACCTGTAGCCTGAAATGCAACGAAAGGTTATCGTTGTCTTGCGCTTTTGGTTGCAATAGTGAACACGGATACAAATTCTATCATTACTAGCGAGGATCGGAATCATGCGACCGGTGAAATCCACGTGACGGGTGTTCAGACGAGGCGGCTTGGCCACAGACTTCAGCAGACTCGCCTATTACTGTCAACGGCAGACACAGTGACGTTGTTGCCGCTGCCAACGGCTTCTAGTGACGCCACACAAAGTTAGTGATGGCTGACACCAGTCTGGTCATCAGCGAGAACGCAGTCCCGGCATCCCTCCCGCAGGTCCACTTCCAACACACACGACGCATGCCTAGCACTGCAGCCAACACCACTGTACAGTCATCATGTCACCCACACGGCCCCAGCACAGCACTGCAGCCAACACCACTGTACAGTCATCATGTCACTCACACGGCCCCAGCACAGCACTGCAGACAACACCACTGTACAGTCATCATGTCACCCACACGGCCCCAGCACAGCACTGCAGCCAACACCACTGTACAGTCATCATGTCACTCACACGGCCCTAGCACAGCACTGCAGCCAACACCACTGTACAGTCATCATGTCACCCACACGGCCCCAGCACAGCACTGCAGCCAACACCACTGTACAGTCATCATGTCACCCACACGGCCCCAGCACAGCACTGCAGCCAACACCACTGTACAGTCATCATGTCACCCACACGGCCCCAGCACAGCACTGCAGCCAACACCACTGTACAGTCATCATGTCACTCACACGGCCCTAGCACAGCACTGCAGACAACACCACTGTACAGTCATCATGTCACCCACACGGCCCCAGCAGGGGTCCCCACGGCCCCAGCACAGCCCACGCGGCCACAGCACAGAACCCACGCGACCACAGCATGGAGTCCACACGACCCCAGAACAGAGCCCACAGGCCTCAGCAGAGCCCACTCGGCCCCAGAACCGAGCACACACGGCCCCAGCACAGAGCCCACACGGCCCCAGAACAGAGCCCACACAACCCCAGACATGGAGCCCACACGACCCCAGAACAGAGTCCACACGACCCCAGAACAGAGCACACAGGCCTCAGCAGAGCCCACTCGGCCCCAGAACCGAGCCCGCAGGCCCCAGCACAGAGCACACACGGCCCCAGCACGGCGCCCACACGACCCCAGAACAGAGCCCACACAATCCCAGCATGGAGTCCACACGACCCCAGAACAGAGTCCACACGACCCCAGAACAGAGCACACAGGCCTCAGCAGAGCCCACGCGGCCCCAGAACCGAGCCCGCAGGCCCCAGCACAGAGCACATACGACCCCCATAACAGAGCCCACACAATCCCAGCATGGAGTCCACACGACCCCTGAACAGAGCCCACACGACACCAGAACAGAGTCCACACGACCCCAGAACAGAGCCCGCTCGGCGGCGCCGCTTACCCCGAGGTTCTCCAGCAGGATGTTCATGATCTCGTCGCAGTGCGGCAGTACGCGCGCGCCCACCGCCCGGCAGATGTCGCCCACCAGGCCGACGGCCACCGAGCACACCTGATACTCGGCGTGGTTGCGCAGGCCCATCAGCAGGTACGGCTTGAACGCGTCCAGGTACTTGATGAACTGCTCGCCGAGCACCTCGGCCAGCGTGGAGACGGCGTTCAGTGCGTCCTCCTGCACGCTGCCGACGCGCGCTGCCGGAACGACGATGGGTCGCGGGTTAGACAAGGCGGCCACGTTGCGACATTTTGGTGGGAAACGGTAAATTACTGGAATATATTTGCATCCTGAAGTGAGATGCAGCTAGCATGCAGATACATAAGATGCATCGGATGCAGCAGATCAGATGCATGCAGATAACATGTGTAATTTTGTTAGGCCGTGCACAGCATAGCTTGTATCACACAATTGCATGCAGGCTTTACTTGGACAATTTCACACCCTATTTATGGGGCGAGTGGTCTAGGGTAAGATGCTCGTCTCACAATCGAAAGATTGTGGGTTCGAGTCTCACCTGTCGCTACTCTTCGCCCGCGACCAATCGGCGTGAGATTGGCGACGCTATATGACTCAACGGTCGACGTGTCGTAAAACCAATAACCAACACCCTATTTATATCCTGAAAGCAAATACTAATTTACATCCTGAAATAAATTGATATCTTAGAACACACATGTTTACATACTAGCTTCTAACAACATCAGAAAACGAATTTGGGCAAATTGATGTAAGGGTGCTAGTGCAAGGGGCATAAAGACAGGTGCAAGTAGAGGTGCTGTCAAAGTATGAGGTGTATTAGAAGAGGATGAAATAGCTATGTGGTGTCAATGATACATCAGAGATATGGAACTGGTGCCAGTGTACGGAAAGAGGACAGGGAAGAGATGAGATGGAGAGTATGGTGTTTTGATACAGCAGATTACCGATGTCTGACACACTCGATGACGTTCACATGACGCCCACAGGAGCATGATTTCAAGATAGCCTGTGGCAGGATTGAACAAAAATATGTGAGGTTTCTGACACGTAGCACGTGAGGCACACTAGGAAATTATCCTTTGTTGCTTCAGGTTTTAATGATGTTGTGTGACAATAAAATAACCTACGGTTTCTGATCTTGTTGAGGTCCCTAAGGCCAACGATTGTATATTATCTGTCATTTGTTCCAATAATACGGACTTTTCAAGCGTTACCGGACTTGGGCATGCTGCATAGCTGAGAAAGAAAACTGGCTGAATCACAAATGTGTTGCTTTATTCTCTGGTTTAACCATAATAACATTCGTTATTTATATTATTCCATGAAAGGAGTTGCTTCTGCTTCTCTTAGGTTTTTCCATTGTCCTGCGTGAACCATCTGTCACAGAGATTTGACACTTCGAGACATTTCCCAAGATGTTTTGCTTTCCTTACATGCAAAAAGATAACTACCGGGAGGTGGTTCTAGGACGCTTCAAGGGAGGGGTGCGCGGACATTTGAGAAATATCTTGTTTTTCGGACTCCACACATGTCTTTGTAATCTTGGTTTATTCAAGGGGAGGCATGTATAGCCCAATACATTCTACTGTGTCTAACGGGATATGGATGCACGCGATGGGCCCTGATATTTTCGCACAGAAGGCGATTGCATGCCATGCACTTTGGTTCAAAACAGAAATACAAGGTGGCTCCACGGATAGTATTTGTGCTCGTCTTCGGAAGTTTTGTTCCACTTGTGGCCTTGGAATAACAGCAAAACTATGATAATAAGTGGATTCATTTGTGGAGACGCTTTGCGCTCTTACCGATAAAATCATCGATTTTTCCGTGACAGACGATGCGAAAACGCTTTTATAGGACGTGGTTTTGCTAGCAAATTGAACCACTATGAGGAGCATGCGATATATGAAGGGGAGGGCATCACGCTCCTGCCCCCACATTACCGTGCTATCGGGTAGTGCGCATGCCATGTGGTGAACTAAACACACAATTCTGAAGATGCAACCCTGGCGATATGGAAAATATAGTTTCCTCTTAAAATCAAGGGTCGATCTTCATACGCAATCATATAAAAATCTGCTACATCAAGCATGCAATTCGAAGCACGCATCTAACTGTATTCCCTAATGACACTCTTACCGCCGCGGGGTACGGACCATTCACACTTGGTGGGCAGAGGAGGCACCCTTATCATCGCGAGGTACGGACCATTCACACTTGGTAGGCAGAGGAGGCACCCTTATCATCGCGAGGTACGGACCATTCACACTTGGTGGGCAGAGGAGGCACCCTTATCATGGCGAGGTACGGACCATTCACACTTCGTGGGCAGAGGAGGCACCCTTATCATCGCGAGTTACGGACCACTCACACTTGGTGGACAGAGGAGGAACCCTTATCATCGCGAGGTACGGACCATTCACACTTGGTGGGCAGAGGAGGCACCCTTATCATCGCGAGGTACGGACCATTCACACTTGGTGGGCAGAGGAGGCACCCTTATCATCGCGAGGTACGGACCATTCACACTTGGTGGGCAGAGGAGGCACCCTTATCATCGCGAGGTACGGACCATTCACACTTGGTGGGCAGAGGAGGACCTTATCATCGCGAGGTACGGACCATTCACACTTGGTGGGCAGAGGAGGCACCCTTATCATGGCGAGGTACGGACCATTCACACTTCGTGGGCAGAGGACGCACCCTTATCATCGCGAGGTACGGACCATTCACACTTGGTAGACAGAGGAGGCACCCTTATCATCACGAAGTACGGACCATTCACACTTGGTGGACAGAGGAGGCACCCTTATCATCGCGAGGTACGGACCATTCACACTTGGTGGGCAGAAGAAGCACCCTTATCATCGCGAGGTACGGACCACTCACGGTCGGAGGACATCAGGAACACCCTATCTCCTCGGGGTGCGGGCCACTCACAGTTGGAGGACAGTAGGGACGTCCCCTTTATCTCGGCGAGGTGCGGACCACTCACGGTTGGAGAACATCTGCAGCAGCGCGCCCATGATCTGGTCGGAGATGTGCGGCGCGTCCTCGGGGGTAACCTTGCGCAGTACGCTGCTCAGGGTGGCGCACAGCAGCGACTGCAGGTCGTTGTACTGCACCCGGTCACTGCGCGCACCAGGTCAGCACTGTCAACGATTGAGACTGGACGAGCGGGCGCATGGCCGCGTGGCCGATGTCACCCGGGCAACGAGAACATCCAGAACGATTCTCCACTCAGTTATTTGGGTTTTACGGCACCTCAACTGGAGATATACAGCAGCTCTCCGTCCAGGCATCCGACGAATATCCACCACGGCAATGTCATCAAGTACGCAGGTTGAAAATAAGCTAAGTTAGCGGTCGCAAGGTGGGAAGTATCAGGTATCGACTGATCGTATCGACCTGGTAACAGTGCCGGTTTGGAGGCGGTATTCAACCCGACCTGTTGTTCTGGATGTGATTCTCCAGCTGAAGGACATGCTGCAGCCTCTCCAGGATTACCACCACTGTCTTTTGGACGGTGGCGTAACAGTCCTTGGGTGAGTTCTTCATCATCTCCATCAACGCTTCGTACGCTGAGCTACGCAGGTTACTCTGCAACGTCATCGGCCGGTCAGGGTCGTGGGTCAAGGATACCCGCTATTAGCACGAAAGACGCAGGGTATGTCGCTCACCAACGTCATCCAATCACCACGCGTGCGGTACCCGTGTACGGGGAAGTTGTCAACACTAGCTGCAGTACTGCTATCGGATAACAGCGTAGCTTTACCAACTTGCAGCCTCTGGACAATCACGCATAGACGAGCTAGCAATACATTTTAACGGTATTCTCCTGACCATTCAAAGAACTTAGTGGACTCCTGCTGGACCATCGCGTGCATTTCCAGCGCGAACAGCAACGCAGGTTTCAGCATAAACTAATGACAATCTGCCAATCATAAACTAAATAATAACTACTAAGTGGGAAGTGCAACACAGAGCGATTGTGCGACCTCTCCGCCTTCACGAATCACAGCCGATAAATCCACGCCACTATCACCATACTGGAATGACCACGGTAACGACCACAGTTTTACTATAATCACACGACGACCATAATGTGATTACATAGCAATGACATACCGGGTGTCACAGTAACAACCACAGTGGCGGCAGGCCCGAATGCCACAGTAACGACCAGTGACGGCAGGCCCGGGAAGCCCAACGACGAGCGCTAGAGGACCGCCACGGCCACGGCCGCGGCGGGCGGACGCTGCGGTATGTGACGCACCTGGTTCCCGTCGGCGCGGCCGGTCGTCTCCAGCAGCCGCTCCACCAGCGCCTCGAAGTACTTGGAGAGCCAATACGTCTCCGGGTCGGCCGACTCGTCGTCGCCCAGACTCTGCGCAGACTCGTACGCGCGCTCCGACAGCGCCGAGATGGCCCAGCACACGTTGGTGGCGACCCGCGGTTCCGCCTGGGGCACCGTCCGGTCAGATGTGGTCACACGGCCACTGCTGTGTGGTCAGCGGTCTGGGGTGGGGCCGTGTGGTCAGCAGTCTGGGGTATGGGCGTGGGGTCTTTGGGGTGGGGCCGTGTGGTCAGCAGTCTGGGGTGTGGCCGTGTGGTTCTGGGGTGGGGCTGTGTGGTCAGCGGTCTGGGGTGGGGCCGTGTGGTCAGCGGTCTGGGGTGGGGCCGTGTGGTCAGCGGTCTGGGGTGGGGCTGTGTGGTCAGCGGTCTGGGGTGGGGCCGTGTGGTCAGCAGTCTGGGGTGGGGCCGTGTGGTCAGCGGTCTGGGGTGGGGCTGTGTGGTCAGCGGTCTGGGGTGGGGCCGTGTGGTCAGCAGTCTGGGGTGGGGCCGTGTGGTCAGCAGTCTGGGGTGGGGCCGTGTGGTCAGCAGTCTGGGGTGGGGCCGTGTGGTCAGCGGTCTGGGGTGGGGCTGTGTGGTCAGCGGTCTGGGGTGGGGTCGTGTGGTCACCAGTGTGGGAGGTGGTGTGAAAAGGGTGGTCCGGTCACGACTGATTGTGGCGGATTAAATCTCACATGGGTCGCATGGCAGGACGTTGCTAATTTTGCACCAACTTGGATGAATGGTGATCAGCGAGAGCAGTCCAACGTTATCACTAGCACGGCAACAGCCGGAAACGATACGTTCCACGCCCTGTACAACCAATCTCACCTGTGCTTTTCGTTGTTTCTGAATCACAAGACAGGTGACTGAAGCGCGGTGTGAGCCTGCAATCTTTAATTTGGAACATGTGTGCTATTTTGACACCTACTTGCTCAGGACCGTACAATGAAAGGTACAAAGTTCGGTTTCGCAACTCTGGTAGAAACGTTCTTGGTTTTACAAATAAACCCAAATGTATCATTATAATTGCATATATGTATTGATGACTACCAGAAACTTCGAAGAAACAGACTTGCCCTTATAGCCCTCTCCCCTCCTCCTTCCGAAAAAATAGAGGGGACGAGTAGTCTAGGGGTAAGTTGCCCGTCTCACAATCGAAAGATTGTGGGTTCGAGTCTCGGCTGTCGCTACTCTTCGCCCGCGGCCAATCGGCGTGAGATTGGTGGTGGTGGATTTATGCTTTAGGGCGCGTCGACTGCGTTGGTCATTTTGCGCCCATCGGCGTGAGATTGGCGACGCTGTATGACTCAACGGTCGATGTGTCATAAAACCAATAACCAACCAACCAACCTTCCGAAAAAGAGCATGCTATTGGAGTCACACGAAAACAAACTTAATACTCACGCGCCTTGAAATGACGCAGCTTCTAACTCGATACCTCAACTCTTGAGAAGGCACATTTGAAAATGAGTGGATTAATACCTACAAACTGCATGATCATACAACCGTTTACATCTCTTAAAGTGGTGATTGAGGAACGAGCGACTGGCGCCAAAGCGCCAAGCGCGTGGCTCGCCCGACGCCCTGCGGTCGTCTCACCTGCAGACCGGTCACCAGGGTGTCCAGCAGCAGCGGCAGGTGCGACTCGCTCAGCGTCGCGTCCGGGATCAGCTCACACACGCGGCCGATCGTCCACGCGGCCGTGTCCTGCCGAACGGTGTCAGAGGGTGTACGGTAACGTCCAAGCCGCAGTGCAGTGATGTCAGAGGGTGTACGGTAACGTCCATGCCGCCGTGTTCTGCCGAACGGTGTCGGAGGGTGTACGGTAACGTCCACGCCGCCGTGTCCTGCCGAACGGTGTAGAGGGTGTACGGTGACGTCCGTGCCGCCGTGTCCTGCCGAACGGTGTCGGAGGGTGTACGGTGACGTCCGTGCCGCCGTGTCCTGCCGAACGGTGTCAGAGGGTGTACGGTAACGTCCAAGCCGCAGTGCAGTGATGTCAGAGGGTGTACGGTGACGTCCGTGCCGCCGTGTCCTGCCGAACGGTGTCGGAGGGTGTACGGTAACGTCCAAGCCGCAGTGCAGTGACGTCAGAGGGTGTACGGTAACGTCCACGCCGCCGTGTTCTGCCGAACGGTGTTAGAGGATGTATGGTTTGTTTATTGGGTGGTTCACGACGCGCTTTTTGCACATTCACGGCTAATGGCGCCGCCCACACTGTTTCGCCGGTGGGCCACGGGATTGGGAAATAGCCCGAGCGGTGCGAGTGTCGAACCCGGGACCTTTGGTATCCAGAGCCCAACACCCTAACCACTCGGCCATCCCCGCCCCGAGGATGTATGGTAACGTCCGCACAGCCGTGCAGTCATGTCAGCGGGTGTACGGTAACGTCCACGCCGCCGTGTCCTGCCGAACGGTGTCAGAGGGTGTACGGTAACATCCGCGCCGCCATGCTGCGCCATGTTGTATGCCAGCGTGCATTTAGCTGCCGGACGAGGTGACGAGTGTGCGTATGTGTGCCGCTGCTCCCGGGTACGTGTCACCACGGAGGTCAGCATCGGCATCAGCATCAGCATCGGCAGCACTATATCCTGGTGCAACGGTCATGTCGAAGTCCACACAACTGAACGGAGCCCTGGCCAACGGACATGGTATGATTTACCAAGAGTCTACGCTGTCACATTGCTCTGATATCGGGAGGGAATATTTACGCACAGACAAACATAACTTAAACCTTTCTTTTGGTTTAGTAAGCTTTTCGGTAATATCCATGGTTCTGCCAACATTATTTCATGGCTTCCAAACACAATGGATTCATTGGTTGGTTAAGCACTGGCTGTACGGCATCATCACTGGGTTGCGGCGATCGCGAATAACATTTTATTCAATCAAAACCCTTGTCGGATTAAATCAGTGTTAAAATATTGAATTCTCGTCAGGTGTGAGATGTCGAAATGAGTACAGAACGATGTCGAAATCGCCATGGAAATAATGCTGTTTAAAATACTTCGGGTCCATAAAACCCAGTTTTCAGATAATTGCATGCATATAACTACCCATTTTGCGTGTTTTGGGAGGTACCTAATTTGTGGAGAACGATATCAAAGATAACTATACAAATGCTTATGATATGAACTGGCATTGCATAGCATTAGCACATTATAGGTAATCCCTTTACCTGGAATTGCACTACGAGATGTTCATTATCATGATCCCGGATCCGTTATGGTGAGCATAACCATGATGCTTATAAACGGGATACTGTTAGAAACAAGGCATGAAGACTTCACTAGCACGCACCAAGAAGCACGATGTCGATACTTCTTTGGGAAGGATGTTGATTCAGTGTTCAATAAGTGGTATATTCCACCCTATTTCTGGAACAATTTATCACTGGATTAAATGCAACGCGTGATTGCATCGCTAGCCAACTAACGACGGCAGTCAACTCAAGGTGTGATTGGTCCGCTAGCCAACTGGCGGCAGTCAACTCAAGGTGTGATTGGTCCGCTAGCCAACTAACGGCGGCAGTCAACTCAAGGTGTGATTGGTCCGCTAGCCAGCTGGCGGCAGCGTTCAAATCGCTGCACTGTGCACACGCTCGCTCCACTCCACCGTGGCGCTCAGACGGTGACGCGCATACCTTGACGGCCACCACGGGGTCCTTCATACGCTCCATCAGGATCGGCAGCACCTCCTCCACCACCGGCTTCAGCTTGGCACCGTCCGGACCCTCCAAGATTGAGCCTGCAACACACAGCACGCGTGTCACCGCACCGCATTACCCACGCCACAGCCGCTGACGTCAAACAGGAGCGTCAGGGCAGCCGCCGTGTGACACAGACTGCTGGAGAACAGCGGACCAGCACTGAACGGACGGCGGCAGCACATCAGCAGGACGGGGAGCCTTCACCACGGGGCACACACGGTCAGTCACGCCGGCAACGGGTAGCTGACAACCTTTGCGGGAGACGGCGTTCCGGGAACGGCCATGGGACGTTCGAGCATGTCAACTTCACGTTGTAAGTCGCGCTGCTCCGACCACCTATAACGCCGCCACTGGGCGTCCCGGTAAGTTGCGCAGCTCCTCACAAGAAACACCATTCCTTCATCTACGGACGGTCACAAGACCCAGCATCGCCTGCCCGCTGATCCCTCAGAGTCCTACCTCAGGCCGTCAGCGGTTCTCACAGTCAGACGCACACAACCCGCCACAGCGGCGCCCAGCCTCACCGAACACCAGCGGTTCTCACAGTCAGACGCACACAACCCGCCACAGCGGCGCCCAGCCTCACCGAACGCCATGAGCGCGCCGTCGCGGAACTTCCAGTCTGGCGATTTGATGTTCTGCGTGACGAACGGCAGCACGTGCGGCACGATGTCGTCCTCCACGCAGGCGGCCAGCAGCATCAGCGAGACGCCGGCAGCCTTCGATGGGTTCCAGTCCTCGTCGTCGTCGCCGTCCTCCTGCGGTGCCGGCGGCGGTCAGAACACACCAGTCAGAGGCAACAGAGGCTCGCATCGGGGCCGAGATGGCCGAGTGGTTAACGTGTTGAGCTCTGAGTGCCCAAGGTCCCGGGTTCAACACCCGCACCACTCGGGACAGTTCCCAATCCCGCGGCCCACCGGCGAAACAGTGTGGGCGGCGCCATTAGCCGTGTCCGTGCATAAAGTGCGTCGAGAACCACTCAATAAACAAACAATAAACAAACAAGAGATGTGCATCAGTGCAATGCAGGCCGAATTTGAGCAGGCGGGCAACCAGGATTGACTGGGATCAACTTCGGACATGGAGCGTCAAAGTTGCACAGTGGGGTCAACAGGTCACATGGCATTGTGCAACGGCGGCAACGGAAGCTAGGCGAGAGTGACGACCTCAATAGTAATTCCAGAAGCCCACCAGTGAATCTTGGGGGCTGTATCATGACAAGGAGCATAATCATAGCACAGCATTCTGGGGCTGGATTGTCGGGTTGGACTTGTATGGTAGGAAGTTGTTGGGAAGGGTAGCAAACAGGGCAGAATGCAACCTGCCATACATGTTTGCAATAAAGTCAAAAGGTACGCATTAGAGCAATTTATTTGCAAACATGCATGTTAAATTGCAATGCTTGTGGTAGCAAAGTAAGCATGCAAGCATTCCAAGATTTTAGTTTTTAGGTACCCAAAATCGACAAACATGTTTTACAGCAATGCACTGTGTGGCTGCTGGATGCGTGATGTAAATTAATGGTGAAGCCAGACGGCAACACCATCCCGCTGGGTCACTCAAACCGCCAGACCGCAACACCACCCCGCTGTTCACGCCACATTGAGTCACTCAAACCGGCATGAAACAGGTCGTGATCGGAAGTGCGTGGTTCCGATTCACGCGCTAGCACACCTGCTTGGTGAGCCGCTCCATCAGCACGGGCGTCAGGTACTGGAGAGCACCCTTGGCGTAGAATCGGCTCGTCTGTTCGGGCGGCCGTCCCATGTCTGCCGCCTCCTGGGCCTCGATCTCCAGGTCGATCTCCTCGTCACAGACAGAGGACCAGAACTCGATACCCTGCAGCGCCACCTCGTCCACGTCCGACTTCATCGCCTCCAGGGTGATCTGTCCGGTGGTTAGACGCCTCGTCAAGATCACGTAGACGTGTCGCCATGACCGGGCAGGCGACCCTTCAATATCGGGTACACGTCTCACCACGATCGGGTGCATGTCTCGCCTTGACCTAGCGACAAGCTCGTCAAGTGCCCAGCCCAGCCCGGTGCCCAGAGTGCCCAGCCATCTCGTTAAGATCGAAAGAGGGCCATGGGTCACGCCCTCAACCAGGACATGTAACGAGGACGACAGATTGCGAGGATACTCGGTACATCGTCCCTAGTGCCACCTGTTGGCTATAAAATATAAAATGGTTATAAAATCGTGTGCATTCACGTGTGGCTTCTCTTGAAAATTTGATAACTTCCGTTGAACCAAAAGCGGACAATTGAAGAAAAAAGTTCTGTATTTTATATGCCCGGAACAGCAATGTGGCAGTGAAAATTCGACAATCATGCTCAGGTGGCTGAGGCTGGGGGGACACCGAAATAAATTGAGGGGGACAAATCGCCACTTTTCAGAAATTAGGGGGGGGGGGACAATTAGGGGAAAAATACCTATGCTATACAATGGCACTGCATGCCATATCGCATTATGAATAATCCCTTTGCCTGAAATTGCATTGCGAAATGTTCGTGTATCACCATCCCTTATCGAGAGCACGATCATGATACTTATAAACGAGGTACTATTAGAAAGGAGACAGGAAGAACCCATAAGCATGCATCGAGAAGCAGGATGTCGGTACTTCTTGGACAAGGATGTCGACTGAGTGTTCAGAAAGTGGTATATCTCACCCTATTTCACGAATAATCTAACACTGCGCCAGGTTCCCACACACCGGCACCTGGTGCTGAAAC
Organism: Ashinkailepas kermadecensis; assembly: GCA_034440615.1. NCBI lineage: Eukaryota > Metazoa > Arthropoda > Thecostraca > Neolepadidae > Ashinkailepas > Ashinkailepas kermadecensis. The sequence goes on from JAOTOM010003860.1 coordinate 34,650, forward strand.
ACACAGCCGCTGACAGCTCGACCTGACACTGGGGTGGGGCGTCATAATCCGCTCCGCCGCGAGGTTAGCCGTGTCGCCGAGGTCGCCGGCCATACGACACACGCTCCGCCACCCGGCGGCGGTCCGGCGGTCCGGGCCACTCACCGCGAACAGCGCCGGACCCATGTACGTCTCCATGTACTGGTAGTAGTTGGTCATGATCTTCACCAGACACTGCAGGGCCGACACCCGTATCTGGGTTTCGGTCGACTGCGTCGCCTCGCAGGTCACCTCCATGATGTAGTGGCGCTCGACCTGTCGGCGCAGGCGCCGTCACCATCGCTCTCGACCTCGCCGCGCGCGCCGACTTAGTGCCAGCCACATCCGAGACACGGCCGGGGTTGGAATAACGACCTGGTACTGGATTTTCGTAATCAAGAAGTTCATTTTCGACAGAAAAAAACAACAACCTCTCCTTTCCTCGCTCGGACGCTCGATTTGGTTGAAGTTTGAATGTTCAAGATTAACTCGAGCTGTGGTACAAGCAATGCTTGACATTGAAGTGGTGCAATGTCCAACATATTTGGCAACAATGTCCATTGGATTGTGGTTCCATGTCATATTGGCTTGTTAAACTGAACTTTCATTCATCCAGTAATAGCACACTGAATAACTATGCAAGAAAATGTCGGGTAAATATAACAGCCTTTGACTTGCTTCGGACCTCTCGTTACACCTAATGCAATATGTATTTTCGAAGCAGGTCAAAATTACGTACATCAAAGCCAGAAAGTACCAAAAGACGGTGCAGGTAAAACAAAATACTCCCCGAATTTCGTGGCAGGAAAATGATCCCATCCAAACCCCGGTCACAGGGACACAAAACCGGCCCAGTAAACAGCGCGAGCTACGAGTATGCCCGCGAACACATAAGTTTGGAGTGTACCGAACAGGTCGTAGGATTATAAAATCAGTGAAACTACCCGAGGAAAATAGTCAAACAAATACAAACGGGCACCACAAGAAATGTTTCACACATACATAATGAGACAGAACCATAGCCCATGAAAGGCAGTTCATGTCTCCCTTGCACACGCCAATTCCCCTCATAAGGCACCTGCTGATCCTGGCAGCTATTACTATAACACTCAGCCACGTTAGAAAGCAACACAGTTTATCAAAACCAGATCGATGACCAACCAGATCAATAATCCACATGAACTGAAGGTAAGGGAGCACAGCCGGCAACACAACAGAACAACGGCTCCATCGAACCTGAGCAGGATGGCCCACGTCGTCCCGTCAGGTCACGTCAGGATGTCACCCACGTTAGGATGTCCCGTTCGACGGGCTCGTACCCGCACATGCACCTCGATCAGACGATCAGCTGATGATCTCAGGCTGGCGTCAGGCCACACGGGAGGCTCAAGCGGACGGAGGCGAATCATGTCCGACACACTAGGGGCACCGCCGCACTGGGAAATGCGGTCTGATAATGATTCCAACCACTAACACAGCCGTTATCCCAATCAGAGACCAGCGATATCGCTGGACACTAATTCGCAATGAAAAGTACAGATGAGAACTGACTCCGCCATTTCCCGTCCACCCGATCATGCTCAACATCTATAGGTCGTGCCATGTCTCGCGAATCCACGAGGGAGGAGGGGGCGGCGCAACCAGTGCGGCACATACGTCTTTCTCGAAGTTTGACTTTGTGAACTCCAGCGAGTTGAGGAGCGCGGTGGTGGCGGCCAGGCGCACGTGCGTGCTCGGCTCGTCCCGCTTCATGCCGTGGATGATGGCCGTCAGAATCTCGTTGCTGCGCGACGTCAGCACGTCTGCGTCGATGTCCTGCGGAGTGGACGGGTCACTCAACAGTCCTGGTGTTCCATGGCGCGGCGACAATCGGCACAGCAGCATCAACGTCTTGAAGCGTCTGAGCAGGCGGTTGACACAACACACACACAACAGCGCCAACAGCACACCGGTGCGCGGCCGCGGCCGCCGCGCCGCCTGCCGGCGGGCCGGCTTCCTCTGCGTCCACTACCTGGCAGATGTAGCCGATGGCCTCGAGCGACGCCTCCTTGATGATCTCGGTGGAGCCGGCGCCGATCACGTTGTTGACCAGACCGGTGACCAGGTCGGACCACTGGCCCTGCGGTAGCTCCACGATGCCGATGTACGCCACACACTGGGCCGCCGACGACGGCCGGTTGTTCTCGGTGCCGAGGGCCGCCAGGATCTGCGGCGGACAGCTGGTGTCACACGGCCGGTGGTCGACACGCCGACAGGTGACCCGTGTGGAAATATTAGTTCTTCGTTAGGTGTGAGATGTCCGAACGAGTACAGTAAAATGTCGAAACTCCTCATGGAAACGATGTCCCTCAACATAACTTACAACTTCTTCAAATACAATTTTTATCCAACAGCGTACTAATTCGTGTACCTTCTTCCTTTGTTTTGAGATACCTAATTTAGGGGCAACTATTTTAGAGATGATGATACAAAATGCCTATCCTTATTAACTGATCTTGCATAACACACATTGTAGGTAATCCTCTTACCTGGAGTTGTGCTAAGAGATGTTCGTGCATCACAATGGTAAGTATGGTAAGTATCACCACGGTAACACCATCCACAATGGTGAGTATCACCATGACACTTATCAACAAAACACTGTTAGAAATCAGATATGAAGACCTATAACGACCCATCACGAAACACGATGTCGACAAAGTGGTATATTCCACCATATTTCACGAACAATGCATCACTGCAGGTAGCGTCACAAGGGCTGTGGGCTGTGGGCTGTGGTCGTGTCGTCTGCCGCGCGTGACTCGCGGCAGAGCCGTCACGCCCCCGTGTCTGGTACTAATGCTTAACAATGTCCGGGTCTGCACATGCTGATTGACTGACCATATCGAGATTGAGGGCACATCGACATCGCAGACATGCTGGGCCACCCGCGGAAACTGCCAGCCACGCTCTGCTTGAGATTGGCTTGATTGGCACGCAACAGGAGCAACACAAGTTATATGCAGCAAATCAATTTGTCAGCAAAACAGGCAAGGATCAGTTTATTATGTTGTCCTGCTCTACAGTACATGCAAGCAGCACTGAGGTGCGGCCCAGTGCCGGAGGACGGAGCCCGGGCCCCGAGGCGCCCGCGTGGGTGGGATATGCTCACATTGCGCTTGACATGCTCCTTGACTTCAGGCGGGAAGTCGAGCCAGCGCTGCTGGTGGAGCTGGCGCACCACGGCGTCCTTGGATGTGAGCGTGTTCTTGAGCTGCAGGCCGGCCGCCATTCTGGCCACCGGACTGTTGGCGCCATGGTAGAGGATGTCCGACAGCGCCTTGACATACTCGGGCTGTGGGCGGCACGCACGTGGTGGTGGTGAACACATGCGCCGCTAACATCACCAACACTGACCGCCAGCCATCGCGAGCGCTGGGCGGGCGAGGACAGGAGGCAGGCTGTAGGGCTCCCTTGTCGCAGGTACTGAATCGGGCACGACACGGCTGTCTGTGCACAAGTCGTGCACGGCAGCAGCTGTTCTTCCGTGGTGAGTTGATGACTACATTCCCTGTCACTATGAATGATTCAGTACGCTGTGCCAAACACACATTCCCTGCACAACGATTGTGGGTACTTCAGAAGAAATATCGTGCAAGTTGGAAAAAAGCAACACAATTCGGTTACTCGTTAGCAAACATACTAATAAATGAGTATATACACAAACGATCACACAAAATACGAAACAGCAACAAAATTTATCAGGTCAGATCACGAGGTCAAACTCAAATAAACACTATTCAAACTGTGTGCATGAAATTTCCACTGATTGATATATTTCCAGAAAATAGAGCATGCGTTATTGGAAACAATGCTCTCCAACATGTGTCTATATTTGAAGCTCATACAAGGTCAAGTCACAGATATAACGTCAAACTTCTCAAAAGCGCGTAAGTCACGGACACTCATCGCAAAATAAGGACTACTGGACCCGGGTCGGTTATGATCACTTTGCACGCTGAATTAGTAAACAAAATATTGGTGGGGTCAAACGAAAAGTTAACACGCGCTGCGGAGGGATTCTCACATAACGTAGCCCGGTGGGGAACCACCCCAAAATGTTGGAAACTACTCAAGCTGGCACAACATTTGGAGGATAGATTACGGCTGCAGTGAACTCACGGCAATATAAATTTCATGACCCTAGGCCAATGCCTTCAGGGTCAAATGAGGTCGAGATCGGCCGCAACACCACGCGGATGAAACCTTTGTGATCGTGAACGCTCGGCGGTTGGGACGCCGGTTGGTTGGTCGGCTATGAATCCTCGCAGTTCCTACATTTACCTACAAAAAGTGCAATAAATATTTTTACACATGATGCACTTGTCAATTCTTAACAAAGTCCCAATATTTAATCACAGCATCCCTGCCTGTTTATGAGATATCGTTAGAGAACAGGAAGGATGGGCGGATCCTCCTACGGTGCGAGTGTTAAGGTGACTTTTTCCAACCATATTATGTTTAATGGCTCAGTTTGTAGACCAGCATTGCTGTCATTAATTATCTTTTTATGCCAAGTCAACTGTCAAGCTTCTGACCTCGTGACCTGACCCCAGGTCACGCTAGAACAAAGCATAAATTGGTAAACCGATCTCTTCAGCATTCGCCTGTGTGCATTACTTGGGAAGTAATTCAAAACAAAAGTGAAATCATGACAATTGAGGTCAGCATGCATAAGTTCAGGTCATCTCAGGTCATTCGTTTACCATACAATATCATGTCGCACGACTTGGGCAGCGCTGAAACCTAATTCAGATATCACCTGGCGAAGAACACCAACACTGCATAAGACGGCATTGTATAAAATATTAAGGAGTGACCTTACCTAATGGCATTGACCCTTGACACATAAATTAATTCAGAATGCTTATTCCATGAACTGTAATATTCTTGGCATAACAAATTACCCCTGCATGGAATTTTCCCAACTGCATACGGTAAAAATTCGCGGAAGTTCACCTAACCTCAGGCCAGTAACCTGTACCTTTATGGATATTTCCAGATAGGAGCTTGTTCGTCTTCATGATATGACAGTATGCCCTATGTTTGGCGGTGAAATGTTGCAGCTACTCTGATTGGACGCACTTTGAATATTTCGGAACATCACTCCCTTTGACCCGTTCCAGGTTAATGACCTTCGATGACCTGAACGTAAAATGTTTCCAAACTATGCAAAACAGATGTATAAGCCACTGAAAATTTGGTTTAACTGCGTCTACTCATTCGGCTGCTATAGCTGGCAAACCTGAGGGGGTGGGAAACTCTCAAGAACCCCCAGCACCGCGAGGATTAAGTATGCCTACGAGGGGACGAGTGGTCTAGGGGTAAGATGCTCGTCTCACAATCGAAAGGTTGTGGGTTCGAGTCTCACCTGTCGCTACTCTTCGCCCGCGACCAATCGGCGTGAGAGATTGGCGACGCTATATGACTCAACGGTCGACGTGTCGTAAAACCAATAACCAACCAAGTATGCCTACGACTCATGCTAGCTCACAAAATCGCATTCGCGTCAGGACCTGGCTCCGACAACCACGACACCCACCGAGTGCCTGGGAACACTCCCAACATGGACCTATGTGGCCTGACCTGGAACATCAATCGACGTAAGCAGACATGAACATCGCATGAAGTGCTTACAGTAACATGATGAAACAATGCATGCAATTTACATATAATTCTACCTAGTCTAGAGCAATCGTTAGTGATGGTCAAATTGACCCATTCCCCACATTCCTGGCGCAGGGAATTATATCACACTGCGAGGGCTTCTCATGCTTATCCAGACGATATAGAGTACATCAATATCACGATACCTCCATGGGAATATGTGCTTGTACAACCTTGCATTGCATGGAATCTCTAAACGTCATACTAACAGCACTTACAAAGTTTTGTGATGCAGCTTGCTCGAGAAACTGTTGAGCCCGTTCTAGCTCTGCCTTATCTGAAAAAGAACAACATTTAATCAGGAGCCTTTAGTGTTGCAAAACAAAGTGGAGCTCGTACATATCAACATGACTCAGCAGTCCAGCCAAACATACACACCACAACAAACACACAATTAGCTTACCTCTTAGTGACCATTAAATTAACCTCAAATTTCGCTTCAATTGGTCAACTGCAACTGTGTCTGTCACAGTCCTCTGATGGTGTGCCTCCCGAAAACAGTGGCGGAGACGTCCGGACCCGACCTCAACACTTCCGACATCGCTCCAGCCCGGTGATGGGCCAGGTCAGTTGACCACTCCACAGTGAACACCACAACCACACAATGAACGTTTCTTAGAAGGTAACACAAATCCATCCGGATTTGAGGGACGCTGGTTATAATTACAATTGCCCGGCTCCATGTTAATATAAATCTCCATCGTCTGCTTGGGTAAACTTATCAGGCTGTGCTCACTACAGTTTTAACAACGAAACGTAGTGCCTTGCGAGACTCCATCCCATCTATACGTCCGAATAAATTTGTAAGCGTGCCAAAAGTAGAATCCAATCCGTATCGAATTTAGCACACACTAGGTGTTGCCAGGTTGTATCTTACATGGACTTACGTGTCCTGTGTTATTTGCGTCGAGTTGAAATTTTCTTGACCGAAAAATGCATTAGTTACCGTCACATGAAGACGGCGCGAACTGCTTTGTTTAGCAGTGGAAACGTCGCAAGTGACACTAGCCAGACGGCGCTTGCTTTTCATGCTGTGGCAAAACCGCTGTCTTAAATATTCGCCCCTCCCGACTCACCTCTTCATATCGGTGCATATTTTGTCACCGTCACCGGTCCCATGGCGCCGTAAATATTTCTTAACATATGCCCTGTGCATAGCCAAAAACTTGACATCTAATTTCGTGCATATGTGATGTATTCAATTCCAAATGTAATTACATGGGTAACTACATGAGTAATTCCCCATGTAATTCCGATGTAATTGTAATTAATTCACACAAAAAACATTCCCAAATGTATGCTTAGTTAATTGTCACCACCATTTGCTCACCTTGATGTGCCTCTAAATCTGATGATAAATCCTGTATGGTTCGAACGGGATTTTGGTGAGGAATTTCAAAATGTCCAGGGCCGCTTTTATATTGCTTGGTACAGATCTGAGAGCTTTCACGGATGCCTGTCCATGTCGTTCCATGTTACACTGCTAGTAACTGGTCAACTTCAGGGTTCGGAAGCGCCCACGAAGGAAAACTATCTCTCACTATGGATGAATTTTGGTGACTCATCAGTCTGGTTTGTAACCAATTTCTGCCTGTCATGCTTCTGACCACTGTGAATACCACCGCGTCAAGGCACAGTGTCTGACAAGGTTGAAAAATTGACTGTTGCTGCATTTTTTTTGCATACACAACATATCATACAAGATTATTGTCTAATTTTTCCAATTTCATGGCTGAATGCTGCTGTTTGATGATGAGCCGTTGTATGGTATAGTGCTCAAGATTCACTGGAAGGTACACACTCAAATTCTGATGACAGGCTTGAATAAAAATGTCTTATCCGTATTCGATTACCCTCAAATTTTCCTCTCCACATACAAGATTGTAAAACACAGATTCAGCTGGCATACCATTGATTGAGATACACGGAAAATGGCCTCACATTCCTTCATCGAATCACAAATGTGGGTGAAATAACTCACACAAAGGTTTCATCCGATACTCAACTTTAGCTGAACACGCAAGACGCATGGGCGGGTGACCATCGCATGCCTGAGCACCGGAGCCAAGCTGGGTGCGTTCTTACCGGCACGTCGGGGGAAGGTCCTACTATTGCTCAACCAATACATCATGCAATTTGGATATTATTCATCTGAATCTCATTATACAGGAATTTATCTACAACTGCAGTGTGATGCTATCCTCCATGTGTTTCTGTGCTTCACAGACAAGTTTTTACATCGAGAGAGGAGAGAAAGTACATTTGAAAGTGGAAAAAATAACTGTCAAGTGCAAATTTGCATACCATATATTGGTTCCTCCGATCTCAAATGGCCAGAAACAAGGAAAGCTCCCCTAGCTTTATTCCTTTCCTCGAATGTGTTGACTGCATCAATGTGGGTGCCACAAAACACTGATCTCAATCATGTTACTGTGTAAACCGTGGCTAAGTTAGTTAGCTATTTGGGTTTAAAGGCGCATCGACTACACTGGTAATATGCCGCCCATAACATATTTCTTCATGAAAACTCAGTAGTAAAATCTGATTCTGTAGAAAATCTGGTAATACAGTGCCATGCTCCGGTGTATCTCCCAACATACTGTCTCAGTTAAAACATGTTTTCGCTGTCAGCTGCTTAGGAATACGATGTGGTGCGGTTGACAAATAGTCCCGTTAGGGCGGTCGTCTATCCCACACGTATCGGTGGCCAGATAGTGGTGGTGGTGGATTTATGCTTGAGGGCGCGTCGACTGCATTGGTCGTTTTGCGCCCATAGGTGGCCAGAGAGGTACCTCGACACGGACGACTCAGCGCTGAGGACGGGACCGGGACCGGGGATTCCCTTCCGTCGGTGGCGAGATAGGCATCCACTCACGGCCTGTAGGCGGTGTAAGTGGTGGGCCTGAATGGGACTGGAGGTGGAGGTGAATCCATTAGTTTACCAGGGAGGTCAGGTGGTGCGCGCAGCGCCGACGGAGAGCGTTCTCGCGCACCGAGCCTCGCGATCATGGGAGATTTTCCCCACGCCTTTCTCACTGATGACTGGTGTAGTTCGCTCCGCTCGATCTTGCGAGGTCAGATCCGGAGCTCCACTTCGCAACGGAATTATCCGTGACGGCAATGGACTCGTCGATCGGAAAGATGAAATAGTCGATGGGGTGGTACCTTAGGGACCTATGCGGGAGTGGTTGTTTGAGTGGATGCCACCCTGGTCGGTTCAATCACCTGAGTTGTCCGGGCAACCGTCTGACAGGCGACCGTGCGCTGCTCAGGACGACGCTGTGTCGGAGCATTGTGAGAAGCTCGCGACCGACAGGAGCAGAACGAGCAGGCAAGATGCAATCCCCAGCTAATGCGGCCGGGGTTTCTTCCCCTGTGATTACCTGGATGACAGCCAGGCCACATTCTTTCAGCATATCAATCAGGTGTCGCGCTATCATCCTGCCCATCACAGTGCTGCCTGGGCGATCTTTATGTTGGATCGTGCCCGGGCGATCTTCGCGGTGTTGGTGCATTGGATACGTCTTCTCCCTCCTGGGATGGTTGAAATTGGAGGGGATGCGCAGAGCTGGTCACCACAGCAAAGTAAGAGCGAGTCGTGGTGACCTCTTTTGCCATTTCCCGAACCTCTCGGAATGACACTCCCCTGTCAATTATATATCCTGCCCCCGTTTGAAAACCGGGCACCCTCGATCACTGGCAGAATGGTTACCCTTGCAGCTAGGGCAGCACAACATTTTAGTCATGCAAGAATTCTAAGCATCTTCAGAGGGCGCACATCGCGGATATTTCGGCTTGTATCGGCAGTGGTGGATGATGTGTCCATACCTATGCTAGGCGAAAATTTGCATCGGGATGGATCGATAAGCGCACAGCCTGACCCTAACATGCCCAATCCTCACATGGGTAGGTTGTGTTCATGATTTAAATATGAGTACGATGCTGTCTGTGTCGTATAAAACTCCGTCCCTTTTTGTGTTTAATCTCCTGGCCTCCAAGACACCGAACCCTGCCAGATCGTATACAATTTCTTCACGTGTCACGCCTTAGGTTGTGGCAAGTGATGACACCCCTTGAACAGATTTTGTCGCGACGAGTCTGCACAGTCATGGGTACAGTCTTTTGCACGCTTCTCCCTTCGATCGTGTACGTAAACTTAAATACCTTGGCTTTTGTGTCCCCCTGATCTACTCCGGGTCCGAAAACTTCACTTCAATGCTGCCGTCACTGAATCGGTCGCACCGTACCACTGCACCAAAACGTGGCCTCACACCGTTGGAAAGGACTGAGGTCGGACAGTCCGAATTCTGAACTCGATAAGATTATGACAGTTTGGTCAACAAATTCGGGCTTTACTTCGATATCACGTTCGGGTATGTTGTCCGGTCGAGTGACTCTGACGGGACGAGAATCCCTAACAGAAGGGTTAGAGGAGATGGTGTCTAAAGCGTTCCTCACCGAGGAGGTTCGCGAATGGGACGGAGAATACGGGAACGATGAATCGTCCGTGTAAAGACAAGTAAAGTGAAGATAGATTTGTGTGTTAGAGGAAGCAATGTGTTTTGTTTCGGCTCTGCCCGACGTTCCACCATATGGACGTTCTACCATATGGGATGCCTGCTGCTATAACAGTAGGGCACCGAACATCCGAGGAACTATACGGGGCAGGCGGCGCCTTCGCGTGGTCCTCACAACTAGTACCGTGCGACGTGGGAACTCAACCATCAGGACTCCGTCAACCCCATCAAAGGATACCTGTAACCATAGAACAGGTCACACAGCTAGCAGCCCATCTCACCCATGCTTGAAAAAATAGACTGTGACTGCATTGTTGTTATCCACATCATCCTCTCCATAAAAATATCATCTCCTTTTTCTTCCTAGATGGTTTAATTAGTGCCCTTTGACAATGACTAGAATTACTGTTTGGTGATAAAATACCCAAAGCACATTGGAAAATACAAAAAGAATTCATGATATCACAAGGAGAAATGTCTAAACAAATTATCCCCTTGAATGAAATGATCAAACATTTTTATCTACCCCTTGGATCCCAATTATATAAATCCAAACCTGATCTCACCTGCACAAAGTTTAGATGGAGAAGTTAAACAAGTTTCCAGATTTCAGACAACTATGTCACACATAGAAATGCTTTTGTGTGAAGTGGGAATCCGGAGGTGAACCTGTGATGGGACTGATAGCCCTGTGATGAGGCTAAGAAAGGTTGAGCAATGGAAGAGCCTTACCTCATCCAAAACCCAACCAAAAGAATCTCACAGAACCTACTGATGCTGGATTTCATAAAACCAATGGCTTTTGACTTAGTTATTGGTCTATAATGTTGGTCGTACTGTACAATGTCGGTTGGTTATCAGGGTTTTAGGGCGCATCAACTGCATTGGTTATACAGCGCCCATACTGTACAATGTCATGCTGATCACAATGCATGGTGTTGCGTGGAAGCCAACCTATGGATCACATGCAACCTATGGATCGGATGTTGAAGCACTGTTGCAAAACTCAGTTTGATCTTGTGTGTCTGAGTAGAAAATTATGCTTGGAAAAGTAACATAGGAGGAAAGTGGGACACATGATTTCAGAAATTCAATATTGTTTTCAAGCCAATATTTTGGGCATCTTAATGTGAAAAAGAGCAACAACCATTGCAAAATGCTTTTTTCATGAATGCTTTCAGTTTTACTACTATTTTGACTGCAGGAGCAGGACAAATGGAAGCTAATTATTCACATTTCAGAATGGAAACATTTTCAGCTGGGTACAATTTTAAATCAAAATATGGCAAGTTCAGGAGAATGGTTGTCTAACATAGGATGTACCAATGTTGGATCAAATAAACCTCCGGATGTTAGACAAGTAAAATCTACCCATGTTTGATCACACCATGAGATTACAACACAACCTCTCCAATTATATCTTGCTGAGCCAGGGTATATTTGGCCAGGATTTTGCAGCATTTCACCTTGAAGACCAGGAACAATTTGACCCTGTCTGGCAGTGTACTTCCATTCTGATGTGGTGTGGAGGAGGTACATGCTTATTATTTGCTCTTTATAGTTAACAGCTTGATTTATTGATTATGTGGGTTTAAGGGTGCGCCGACTACAGGGTCATTTGGCGTCCATATATAGTTAACAGCTTCGAATATATGTTGCACTATGGTTTAAAATATCATCTAGGGTATATATTGTACCACCATAGACATCCCACCACAGGATAACCAGTCCCACCTTGTCTTTAGTTCCATCAAAATCATATGTCTAATGACAAGCTCACCTGTGATTGGACATGTGATGCCAGGTGGATCTGTGCAGTTCCACTTGGCAACAAACATCTCAAATCTGGAGACCTTCCGACCTTTCCATCTACAGTTAGTTAGTTCTTTGGGCTTTAGGGCACATCGACAACTATGGCCATATTGCGCCCATCCTTTCCATCTACACTTCTGGCAGGAGAGACCAGTGTACTTTAACACCAGTTTGAATCTGCCACTTGTATGCAAGATTTTTTGGTGAAATACATATCTTTACATGGGTTGTAGCAAATAGTACATGCAGGATGTGAAGAGATCACAACCAAAATTATCACCCTACCAGTGCATATGGTTTAGGCAGTAACTTAGTAGCAGTCGTCACATGGCGAGTTTAATTTCAATCACACTTATTATCAGCAATCATGGGGCAGACATCACAGTTAGCAGCCTGTTTCAGCTACAAAACTCTCAATAGAAATGCTTATGCTCATTGTGATTATTGGGGTTTCACTGTGCATCAACTGCAGTGATCATGCAGTGCCCACACAATGCATATTCACATATTTCAAAAAAAAATATATTGACATTATGAATGGATATTAGGTAGTGTGAAACCTATGTATGTTGCATCACACAACACACATGCATGTTGGATAGCATAAGACCTATACATGATGCATCACATAAAATCCATGGATGCTGATCATGTCAAACCAACATATATTGGATCTTGCAAAATCCATGAATCTCTTGACACATGCAAACAGTGTGTCCAGCTCCATGATTTTAGGCTTCAACACAAGGATGCAAATGCAAGTTCAAGTTGAGATAGCCTGCAAGCACTGGGGTATATAATAATAACAATCGGAATTTACACCTATGCAAAGCAAGGAATCAGCTAAATGCAGTTCCATTTTCATTGTCAATCACAAATTATTTGGGGATTTTTTTATTTACATCCTGACCTGAGCGAATTTGGATACATTGCAATCAGACATGCAAAATACTTTGTGAGGTCATGCTATCCCATCAAACTCATTGTGAGGCCATGCTATCCCATCATGAAAACTGTGCAATGAAACAAATGCTGAGCGACCTTGCAATGCATGTTTCATAATTTGTATTGCTGATCATGACTACTTGGCAATTTTATAGTGATGTGATAAATAAATGCACATAAAGCAATATTACCTCTTGAAAGATTGGTGCATCTTTCATTTCCAGGTTTCATTCCTGCTGATAATCACCATCCATGCTAAATATGCTAATATGCCTTTACCATGCTAAATATGGGGAACCTCAAAAGATAACAGAACAGATAGGAGAACCTTCTAATGTGTATTATATCATCATTTACTTCACATCCTGGATAGCTATAGCAGTGTTGTTGTCTTTATTTATTCATTACATGTTGTTTCCCCATGAAACAGCATTGTTGGTACATTGTGCTATTTCCTATTGGAACAAAAATAATGTTTTACAACATAGGTAACCTTTCTCTAGGATTTGGGCAGCATTTCACTGAGGACCAGGGGCATAATTAAATTACAGGATATCTCCACAAAAACAATACACATCCACTAAAGCATCTTCTAAGGCTAAATACTTCACTTTAAATACTGTTGCATCATTAGAAATCGAAAAAAATTGAGACCAAGACCAGCATAAAATGGCCTAATTCAACTTGTGGTACCTGCAACAGCCACCAGTAGAAACTGAAACCATTGTGATGCTGCCAAGGAAAAATTTGAGCATTTGCATAATACAGCAATTGAACAATTTAGTCTTAAACCAAATGACAAATGACATAAAAATAGATGAGCCAGATTCATGTAAAAAGCAGAAGCATAAGAAAGCAAATTACAAGTGTAGAGTAATTGAAACGAAAGAGCATCATTATTGTAGTGCCTCTTTGGATGGGTGGTTGATAATGACCACAAAATTGCACAAGGATAGAATTAAGTACATTTGATGGTTGGTTGGTTATTGGTTTTACGACACGTGAAGTATTTGAGATTTGCAGATTTATATTGCCATTGTGGTGCTTCAATTACCACCACAAGACTGTGTACATGCTAATGGACTGGTTGATAGCCAAGATGTCACAGGAAAGTGATGCTGGAGATGATGAGGGACAGTGCAACACTATGATCATATTGGAGATGTAGTAAATACAGGAAAACTTGCCTGTTGGTTGAATTTTTACTGGGCAGTCAAAGCCACAAGTTATTTTCAAAATTTAATTACACACATGAACAAGTTTAACCTTGGTCACATTTGTTAGAAAGGCCCAACTTAACCTATGCATGTCACATGAAACCTACATATGCCAGATCATGTAAAACTTAGATGTTGGATTGTGCAAGATCTAGGGATCTTGGATCTCATAAAGCCTGTGGATGTTGGGTATTTACATAGAAGCCCCTGACAGCAAAATGAAAAAGGTATTGGCTGGACTGCCTGAAGTTTACATAGCAATTTTGATCTAACATTGTTTTGTGAAATTACATAAGCAAGATATTCACCATTTAAAACCATGACACTTGGCATTCATAGCATAGCCAGGGTTTTGAGGGGGCAAGTGCTACCTCAATGTTGGCTTTGCCCCTCCCCAGTAATTTCAACATATAACATGGGACCCTATGGAGTATGCCCCCAATCCATTTGGACTAGCCCATTGCCTTCATGCATTTTGCCACCCCTCCCTGTCCACATTTCAGAAGCCAATGCCTGTGAGCTTAGCATAGATGATGTGGACTCCTTGATTTTGTAATGATATCAGGCAATCCAACATCAATAGGTTTAGATGATCAACAACAGTAGATTAGATTAGGTTAGGTGGTTTTATTTTCTTTGTAAAATGACTGATTCTTGACATATATGCATTCCAGCTTGAATTGCATATATATCAGAAGGTTATATTTCCCAAAGAAATTAATATCAAATGCATTCAAATCACATCAGAAAACACCAGAAAAAAATGAATTTTTCCACCCAAAATTGGCTTATGGTTTTTATTCTTCTATACATCCAATGAATGTTGGATCCAATGAAACCTATGGATGTTAGATGGGGTAAAATCTACAGATGCTGGATCACATAAGTGCTTACTCATACTCAAATAGGCCATAATGGTGCCTACATCTTACCAGTACTTACATCATGTATAACTTGAGTTGTTGCAATATTTGGTGTAGCATCATGAAGTATGAAGTTGACATAAATGTCTGCATTCCATAACCATAAGTTGCAGTGCCAATATTATATTGTTAGAGTTGTGTAAGGTCATGATCAGGTATCAATTTTGAAGCGTGGCAAAGACACACAAAATACTCTTTTCTTGCAAAATAGAAACTTAACTTGAGGTAAATTTTTGATAAAAGGTGTGTTTGGGAATTTTGGGAATACTTTTTCAGAATATTTGAAGTTTATGAACATGACTAAGAAGATGCGACCACTCATTTTCGGTGCTGATGCTTCCTTTTCAATTTGGACGATGACGTCACATTGGTATGGTGTAATGACGTCATAGGTATGGCACCCAGGCTTTGACTGGCTAATGCTACAAATGGTTCACATACCTTAATGAGATGGTTAAAGTAGCTTAACCTAAACTAACCTAACCTAACCCAACCCAACCTTGCCTAGCCTAGCTTGTTTGTTTGTTTGTTTGTTTATTATGGTTTTTGGGTGCCTAGCCTAGCCTAGCCTAACCTGCTTACCTCTTGGTTTATTATAGCTATAATTTATATAATGTGCCATGAGGTTAGGTTGACTAGCTAATGCTACAAATGGTTCACATACCTTAATGAGATGGTCAAAGTAGCTTAACCTAACCTAACCTAACCTGCCCTGCCTACCTCTTGGTTTATCATAGCTATAATTTATATAATGCACCATGAGGTTAGGTTAGGTTAAGCTACTTTGAACATCTCATTAAGGTATGTGAACCATTTGTAGCATTAGCCAGTCGAAGCCTCTGTGCCATACCTATGACTTCATCACACCATACCGATGCGACATCGTTCAAATTGAAAAGTAAGCATCAGCACCAAAAATGAGTGGTTGCATCTTCTTAGTCACATTCATAAACATCATACTCTGAAAAACAATTAAAAAAATCAAAAAACACCTTTTATCAAACATTTACCTTTGATTTGACCAAAAATGAGAATATTACTTATGCATATTATATAGGTACTGATTTAGGTTTTTCCGGTTGGTTACTGGTAAACAGATTCCATGCATAAAAAAATAATGTCCATGAAAATGTACTCCGGAAGAAATCGGTATGCACTCAGACTCCCAACCCAAAAAGTAAGTTTCCCACTCTGCTTACCCATGCCAATGTCAGCAAAATAGGTAATATATAAAATAAAAATGCAAACAATAATACCTTATTTACAGGTCTGGTAAGTGCAGCTAGGGAAAATGAAGCTAGATAATAAAGCTTTATGAAGATGCATATGCAATATGTGGGATTTTACTTGCATCTCCTGCGACAAAATACAATTTTGTATTTACATCTGACACTCAATTAAAAAGGAATTTTGACATAGGTAATGTAGGTCCTACCGATCACAATTAACATTCAAAATGTGTTGAACAGAGGCAAGCATCATAGGACAATCTAAGATCAAGGATTATACTTACCAGGTGAAACGGTCTTCTCAAGAATTGCAATGAGCTGTCCTGCCGATTCCGATATCATTATTCAGAGTAAATAGGTAGCAGCCAGAATCAGAATAGGCACCTATCGTTAATTTGGCACTGGACCAGGATCTTCAGGCGGAATGTTCCGTCTCAATATCACGATACGCGCACCTTCAGTATCCACGATGCGTGCTTTTGGTGTAAGAGATGCAACCTTTACAGCTTCTCACATTTGCCACAAACGCATGGGCCCACAGACCACCGGTAACGTCTCGGCGCGAAGCAAAGCGCCGCTCCCGAATTTCGACCCGGCGCAACTGCCACACGGAAAAGCGCGAGGCACCCTAGGTTTTGTAAAATACGAGGAATTTAATAGCCTTGAGTCCCAGTCATAAATGACGTATTTAGTACTTCACTTCCATTAAATATATGACATATCTAGCTGACCTCAAACTGAACCGTGTTGAAAATGTCGTCAGGAATTGCGAATTACTTTATCGATATCCAGAACATTTCCAATAACCTACGCTAAGAGCGTCAGACGTCGCGTTAGCATAGCACCAAAGGGATATTTACACCAGGGCCCTGGTGTAAAATATCCCTTTGGTGTGGGATATTTTACGCTCCCCTCCTCCTGCTCCATGATACCCCTGCAGGGGTACCATGGAGCAGGAGGAGGGGAGCGGCGGGAAACAGCTGGCCAGAATGTTCAAGCATCAAAATATATAACAGCTAACAGCACAGTGGCGGATCAAGGGGGCCATGGGATCGTGTCCCCCACCCCTTGAACCCCTTTGGGGCCTAAAGGGGACATTGAGCTCTTCGTGTTTCAACATAGGCTGTTACGTCAGTGGCGTAGCCAAGGGCACAGGGGCTCCGTCACGTCATTTTGATTGGAGGATAACAACGGCAATTCCAAAAACCTGCCTGAGACCAGGCTAGAAGAAAACAGACATTCCATTAACCTATCGGGTTTACATTGTCACTGATACCGGGTCGGTTTTCATATATTATAGTGAGTCATTGAAGAAAAAAAAAACAATTGTCTCCGCAGGGGAGACCGGGTCTAGTTGATGCAATTTTGACGAAACTCAAAATAACGGTAACCGGACAACTGTACGTAAAGCAAATGTACGTATGGCAGATGTACGTACGCACATGCACGTAAGCAAATGTACGTAAGCGCAGATGTACGTATGGCAATTGTACGTAAGCGCAGATGTACGCATGGCTAATGTACGTAAGCGCAAATGTACGTATGCGCAAAAGTACGTATGCGCAAATGGACGTAATCGCAAATGTACGTATGCGCAAATGTACGTATGGCAATTGTACGTAAGTGCAGATGTACGTATGCCAAATTTACTTAAGCGCAAATTTACGTATGGCAATTGTATGCAAGAGCAAATGTGCGCATGGCATATGCACCTAACCAAATGTGCTTAAAATTAAAGGCACGTATGTCCAAATGTACGTACATTGGTTCATGCGTACATTTGCTTTTGCATTATTTTACGTTTACGTACTGTTGCGCTTAGGTACATTTGCGCTTACGTACTTTTGCGCTTACGTACATTTGCGCTTATGTACTTTTGCGCTTACGTACATTTGCACTTACGTACATTTGCGCTTACGTACTTTGCGCTTACGTACAATTGGATACATCGCGGAGTTTCTGCCACCAGATGGCAGTCCAGGCGGTTGTGACCAAAAGGCGGCAGGCTGCGACCCGCTAACGCTTGGAGTGTGTGTTGATGGGCTGTTGATGCTGGTTTTTAACAGTTCGCGCGAAATATGTCAGTAACCATTTTGTGGGGTTGGTATTTTCTGTGTCACTACATCCAGCGGAGCAGGTGGGAATAAGTTCCCGGTCGATAAATCCGAGAAAAGGCATGGATTATGAAAAATTCAAGAGAAGCCTCCTTCAAACGAACTAAGCACTCCCGTGTACGTATCCATATGCGGCACATTTAGAAAAGTCTGAGATGTGGCACGTGCCACATTGCTGAGATGTGGCACGATGAATATTTCTAAACAAACATGAAATATGCTAATGTTTGCTTACCGAATGCCGACGATCTTCCTCATGTACTGTGTTTTGCTTTACGGACGGAGCAGGGCCTGGGAAGACGATCTTCCTGGGGTATCCCCCTCCCTGTGTTGGATGTGCCCTTCCAATAATTTCAACTTCTAATATTGGACATTAATGTGGTACCGCCCCCCCCAATCCATTTGGACCTAGCCATTGCCTGCATGGATTGTGCCCGCCTGGTAATTTTCAGAAACCTACACCTGTGCTAGGCAGCTTCCAGGGGTATTGTTGTGTATACCTTAAGAGTGCAACTACCCCAGGGGCGGATACATGAGAGCACTGGGGTATGCCCCTCCCCCATGGAAAGATGGCGCCCATCTGACCGGAGTACCTGTCTGGGAATACTAGAGTGCAACGACACCCTCGCTCAATTTTCAGCCGAAGACGCTGCTTTGAGGGGAAATGCGCCCTCTTGAGGGTAAACGGTGCCCTTTTCAGTACAGTCGAGTGCACACATCCCTCCTCTCAACAGACATTCAGGCAAATACGCACTTCCAGGAACTTTCGCAGCGGCGGTCCTTCGAGGAAATGTCGCCCCCCCCCCAGACGTGTGTCTCCATGGAAATTTATGGATCCGCCTCCGACCTGTCCGTGTGCGCAATGTTGAGATCCCCTGGCCGAAGCCATGTCTGGAAAGCTCACACTACATGCACTATAGCTCACACTACACACTACATCGGGCCGCTCTCAGCCGGACATCGGCAAACTGACCTGGGATATATCATATGTCTGGTTGAGTTTGGCATATTAATAGCGGCCAGCCGACGTCGGGCGGCTGTCCAACATTTGACTCCCCAGCCGACAACGGGCTGCTAGCGTCCGGACAGCAACACGACATCTTTCCGACATCGGCCCCACGTCGGCTACATGTCGACTGAGTGTCGGCTGAATGTCGGCATGGGCGGACATTCCACTCCCCAGCCGACAGCGGGCCGCTAGCGTCCGACATCGGCCCGACGTAGGTCCGACATCGGGCTGCTGTCGGCATGTTCACTGGGCCATGACAAGAAAAGGCAGATGGTAAGCCAAAAAATATATGCTGCATACATGATGGAATGGAATAAGAGATAAACCGTAAACGATATCGTGCATTATGTACGAAACATCACACGAACAGCTGAAGACATCAGGTACACAATTCAGATCACATCACATAATACACAGGTCACATTAGCGGAGGATCCAGGAGTCAAAAGTGCCACGCCCACCCATCATGCAAAGAGCGGGGGCATGACACATGGGCATGCCCGACCTTTAAGCCCCTTAAAGGTCCATGGTAAAGGACCTTTAAGCCCATTTAAGTCCATAACAGCCACTATGCGTGCAGGGCATGTATCGTGAAATAAATAAATAGCGTGATTTTCAGGGGCCTGGTCCGTCTCTTTGGGTCCACTATCGTGATTTTCAAGGGCCACCGCATGACTTTTTTGGTGAGCCACAGCGTGATTTTCAGGGTCCCCTGCTCGAGCTTTTAACCCCCTAGCGTGGTTTTTAGGGACCCGGCCAGTCTTTTTGTGGTCCCCCAGCGTCATTCTCGATGACCACGGCACGACTTCTTAGCCCCAAGCGTGATTTGAATGGGCCCAGCGCGACTTTTGGGGCCCCAATGGTATTTTCAGGGCCCCGGTCCCACTTTTTGGCAACCCCAGGCAGGGTCATTTTTGGGAGCCATGAAGATATTTTTGGGGCCTCAATGTAATTTGCAGGGGTCTCGTTGCAATTTTTGGGGCCCAGTCATTTTCAGCGGTCTCTGCGCGACTTCTTGGGGCCCCCAAAGTTATTTTTTTTCATGAGCTCCGGTGCGATCCTTCGCGGCCCAACGGGATTTTTAAGTGGTCCGGTGCAATATTTCTGTATCCCGGCGACATTCTTGGGGGCCCCAACAGCCTCTCAGGGATTGTGTGACAAAAGGGCACGTTGCCCTTTTGCCCCTCCTTCGGTAGGCCACTGGCTCTACCCAGACACAGAAATTACCTATATGCGAATTACCAGGAACTCAGCTCCGAACTCCCCAACACCAAGTAATTCATCTTAGGAAACTTCTTCCACTCCAATCTCCCGCTCTTCACAACCAAAAGGCCACAGGTCGCCACAGGGCTAACGCGGCGGGCAATTCACGTCCTACTCGCATGTGTCGCCACTCTGGCGGCTGCGTCTGGAAGCTTTCGCGCGTTGTCTCCCATTGCGCTTACGTACTTTTGCGCTTACGTGCATTTGCGCGTACGTACTTTTGCGCTTACGTACATTTGCGCTTACGTACACTTGCGTATATCTACATTTACACTTACGTACATTTGTGCTTACGTACATACATACATACATTTGCACGTACGTACATACATTTGCACGTACGTACATTTGCGCATACGTACATTTGCGCTTACATACATTTAATAATACGCACTTTTGCGCTTATGTACATTTGCGCATGAGTACTTTTGCGCTTGCGTACATTTGCGCATACGCACTTTTGCGCATACGTACTGTTGCCCATAAGTACATTTGTGCTTACGTACATTTGCGCATACGTACTTTTGCCCATACGTATTTTTGCGCTTATGTACATTGGCGCAAACGTACATTTGCCATACGCACATTTGCGCTTACATACACTAGCCATACGTACACCTGCGCTTACGTACGATTGCCATATGTATATCTGCTCTTACGTACATTTGCTTATGTACATTTGTCCGGTTACCGCAAACGTACGTATGGCATATGTACCTAACCAAATGTACGTAAGCCCAAAGGTACCCATGCGTACATGGACGTACATTTGCTCATACGTATAATTGCACATACGTACATTTACGCATATGTACATTTGCGCTTACGTACATTTGCGCTTACATACATTTGCTCTTACGTACATTTGCGCTTACGTATATTTGCGCTTACGTACATTTGCACTTACGTACTTTTGCGCATACGTACATCTGCGCTTACGTACAATTGCCATATGTACATCTGCGCTTACGTACATTTGCTTACGTACATTTGCTTACGTACATCTGCCATACGTACATTTGTCCTTACGTACATTTGTCCTAGAATCAAAATAACTCTTCACGTTGGAGGGGTAGCGAGGCGATAGCTACACCTACGCCAAGTCTAAACAGTCTAGTATCATTCCCGATAATTATTTTGTCGTCGCCTTCTCTGGGCTTTCCACCAGAGAGCAGAACACTGCGCAACTATAACCAGTTCATCAACCTACTCCCGCCGGAGGGGAAAGTTGTTACTGGCGATAGGGTAAGTTGACAAAATGTGTGATAAATATAATATATCATCTACAGGTAGTATTACCTTACACCATCAGAAAGGTCCATATTTTATGCGTTCCGTAATCATATTGGTTCGAGGACCTGACTAGCCATAGGTCATGGCTGATGTCATTTAGGAAGGCACAAACGTTCATTTCGTAGTTGCACCTTTTCCTTCGTTCCGTCCTCTCTGTCGGGTGACAAATCCCTGTAGAAATATTGAATACAATCATCTTTCAAAAGTTTTAGCAAGGAACTTGATGAAAATAGGCAATTCTGTGGTTATTTTAATTATTTACCAGCGCACAAAACGTTAATACATGCCGAACTTGATCCCGGTTGATTAAGTTAATGCAGGCTGCATCACTTTTCCCCGCAGGTTTTCGTGGTGCAGTCTGCAACATCTTATAGAACACTGCGAGTAGTGTAGCGGCAAGCGACAAAAGCATGTCACCGTTGAAAAACAAAGAGGTCAAGTTAATGACAGCAGACACATAGCACGTGAATAAGTGGGGGACAAATTAGAAACTAAGGGCATAGCACAGACATTGAAGTTTTACTTTCGCTCCCAAAAAAATGTGCCTCATCCTCACCGTTCCGCAGCAGCGCGTCGAAATGACTTTCGCTTGTTTTTGCAGCGAGAAGAGGATGCCAGTAGCAACATGTGTGATAACCATGGCAACCGGCTCCATACTTTTGAAATAAACGCCGCTATAAAGCCAGCCCGTGTATCACCTAGACCGGGTCATTTCAAGATATCTGAATTAAATTTACCTTTAGCTTCCAAATTACACACGATGAGCGCGAGTGGGAGCTGGCATCATTGGATGCGGAAATTACACGAGAGAGCTTTGCCCTCCAGCAGTGGAGGAGAGAACGGGAAAGGGGGTTCTGGACCCTCCCTGGTGTCGTTGGACACTCACAGAATCCTTCCTGGAAATTTGTACTGTGCAAGAAAAATCAACCTAAATGCAATACAATCAATTGGTTGAAACAACTCCAAAACCGATGTCTTCAATTCTAGGTTGGATTTTTGTCTGCGAGAGGGCAATTCTTGCTGCTGACTCCCAAGAATCTCGAGATGTATTTATCTGTGCCCTCCAACATTACATTTTAGGAATGAAGGCTCAAATGAGCTCGCCATGGTCATACGCACGTTAATCTTGCATCACCTCTGCAACTGAAATTATATAAAATCATTATAGGTATCCTAAAGCCCAAATATCTATCGAACACAAACAAATGGAACTTTTGACGTACGAGCCTCGTAATTTCAATTTAAAAAACGATGCAATGTATAGTTACTCAAAACACGTATTATTTCGCACGTCTTTTATTGAAGCTTTCACGACTCACCAACTCATTCTATGTTATACGGCTTTTGTAGTGTCATGTGGATTTCTAGCGACGGCGAGAAGCGACAGTACGACAAACAACATTTCAGTTGAGTCGGAGAGACCAGCGCTCTACCCCCGTACTAACCTCTCCTTTTCGTGTCGTTTTTCTCTCGTATATTTCGAACACAGGATGTAGTTCATGAAAAGGCGAGATCATGTCACGGCACAACCTTGGTGAATATACCCGACGGTCCACATACGCTATGCACAGCCGCCCCGCATCCTGATGTTGTCTGCTTCGTGCAGCCTTGGTGCCTGCTCGGTGCAGCCATGGTGCCCGCTCGGTGCAGCCATGGTGCCCGCCCGGTGCGACAGTGCCCGCCCGGTGCGACAGTGCCCGCCCGGTGCGACAGTGCCCGCCCGGTGCGACAGTGCCCGCCCGGTGCGACAGTGCCCGCCCGGTGTGGCAGTGCTCGCTCAGTGCGGCAGCGCTCGCTTGGTGCGGCACTTGTGTTTGGAGGATTCAGACAATCCATCAAACGTTCGGCCCATCTCGCTTGTTTCACCTTTCAAAAATTCGGAAACATTTTGTGCAGCCAACTCGCTGGGTACCTCTTACCAAACAACATGTCTCTTCACCAATGTGCCTACAGACCTAGCCACTGTATGGAGGACACCGTACTCGACGCTGTGCCCTTCGATGCTTCGACCGAATCAGCTTCAACACCGACAGATACGAACTTTCAAGTATACAATCAGCGTACTTGAGTGAAGCCTTTGACAGCATCGACCACGGTGTCCTTAAAATAATCCGATGGCACGGCTTTGGTCCCATCTGGTTTCTCAGTTATTGGGTGGCCGGGGGCAGAAGGTGAGAGGGGGTTTGGAGGTGAGAAGGTGAGAGGGGGTCCCGCCACCCTCGTTGTCCCCAGGGTCCCATAGCCTGCTTGCTGTTCAGCCTCTTCACCAATAACCTCCCTCTTGCTTTTCCGAACATGACCTTATCTCGTACGCTGACAACACCAAGCTACGCCGTTCGGATCAGACAAAATATGCAGAAGCACAAAATCCGCTTAAAACGCTCACTCGAAATTCTTCACCCACTGTTTCTGTCAAACTCACTCCCGATGAAACCTGGCAACACGGACTTCATTCTCATTGGCTCTAGGCAAAACATAAAAACACTTTAGATTTCCAGCTTAAAAGCATTAGCAGTCTGCGACTGCTGGTGAACGGAGTACGTTGACACGCTTCGCTTATCTCTTCGAGGTGGTACTGATATGTGCGTTGGGGCTAAAGCTTTGGTCCAAATGTACTTTTAAAAAATTTGAAGCTTTTAATTTGTGCAATGGCTTTGCAGTTCATGTGAAGAGAAGAGTTGTGAGTTTTGGGCGGAGGCGACTATATGTGATTGCGGCCAATTTTTCTGCGGGACAGGGTGAAGCCTCAAGTCTTGCACCACTTCGCCATGTGGTCTTGAACGGTTTGAATGGTTGCCTCGGCCTTTAAGAAGCATTTTGCTGTTGTCCAATTGTCTATATCGTCCGCGAAAAGTGAATATCGAAGCTATGTGTCGGTGTGATCAGCAAGAATGTTGTTAGTCATGACGAGGAAGAGGCTCGGTGAGTGCACGCTCTCCTGTGTCAGTCCCTGATCCTGAGGTGTGGTGCTTGATGTGATGCTGCCGCATCTGACATTAAGGCTCCTGTCTCTGAGAAAGCTGAGAATGAAGCGTGTCATGTGTCCGCGTAAGCTTTGTTTGTGGAGTGTGTGTGTTAGTGCGGACTTGTGTACTCGGTCGAATGAGGCAGTGATGTCTAAGTATACAGCTATTGTTGTGTGTTTGGTGCGTAAGCCAACTTTGATTTCGCACACAAGCCCAATGAAATTGTCTATGGTTGATTTTTGACACTGGAAGCCGTACTGGAATACGTCGAGCAGGTTTTGTGTTCTAGAAAATTTCGCAGCCGTATGTTGACCATACGCTCGACCAATTTACTAGCGCAGTTAGTAAGTGAGATAGGCCTGTACCCTTTTGGAGTGGAACGATCTTTGCGCGGCTTTGGTAATGGGATGACTACACTTTCCCGCCATGCAGCACGAAAGGTGCTATTTAGGTACAAATCGTTAATGGCTGCTAGTAGGTACGTCAGAGATTTTGTGCTCAGATGCTTGACAAACTGTTAATGAATGTCGTTCGGACCACCCAAACCCCTCCCCCCGACCAGGCGCCAGCTTTCCTGATGAGGGGGGGGAATGAGTGCTCCAATGATCCGGCGGACCTGTCCAAAGGGGAGGAGCCAGACTAGGAGTGCTTCTTTCATCCATCTCCTTCCCTTCTAATATCCATCCCTTGCGAACATCCCTGTCCTCCACCAGGCCTTGCAGCACCAACCTTCCCAGTCTAGAGCAGGTAGGATAGCCTCACAAATTCTACACGTCCGCTCATTGTATCCGGGTAGACGCGCCCCTCGACCCGTCCCCGGAGTTGACGGAGTCCTGCATGCTGAGATCCCTCATCGCACGGTACTAGTTGTGACGGGGGAGCAACGCACCTCTTTGGTCCCGATATCCCGGAAGGTCGGGTGAGCCCGTGGGCCCCACGCGAGTCAAGTGACAGCTCGCCTCGGACCGGGAGCCTGGGGCTATGCCCAGTGCCTGCTGGCCCTGCCGGCTGGGGTTATGGGGTGGGCGGGGCTGTAGTGCGGTCGGGGTGGTGAGTCTCTTTCCCGGCCGTTCCACGGCGCCACCTGCCCCGTATGGTTCCGCTTGCGCCTAACGTCCCCCTGTCCGCTCGCGGGCCAAAGGTATCCCTCAGTAGGGCCCCTACGTGGTGCGGCGTCACGAAGGCGGCTAATTTAGACACCATCTACATGGATACTTCTAATAAACAGCCATCCCCTGGCCCCTCACACGAGGACCAGACCCCTCGCTCCCTGATGGAAGACAAAACCCAAATGTGACCATGTCGAACAGGGCTCACAAGGATAGTGAGCGTAAAATAAATATGTATTTTAGACACGCGAGTGCCGCTTCGTCGTCAGGTACATGGAGTCCGCGCATCCTGATTTTCAAATCAATAAACTCAGAAAATCATTTGTCAACACTTCCCATCTCAGCGTAAAAGAGGATGCGATCGTCTGGGAAGTGTGACGCGCTGTGACAAGTTTTCGGGTGGGGCCATCAAGGTCGAATTTCGTAATGAGAGAATGCGATGAGAGCTTTGGAAGTAGATAAATTCACTTACAGGATGCGTATGCCCTATACCGAACAAGAAACATTACCATTCCAGTTCAAGTTGAAACTCATAATATCAAGAACTTCTGCAAAGGAGTGAACTGCCTTTATCTGAGGGATGTGTTTGAAGTTGAGATTGTTGATGGATTACCGGAGTCCGGCGTTGTGGAGGTGCGGATAATGAGGGTGAGATGGCAGAAGGAAATACATCCTACGAACAACACTCATTCTAACGTTCAAAATCACTGGTCTACCAGCCACAGTATCAGTAGGCTATATCCGACTAAAAGTCAAAGTTTTCGTTCCCAAACAGATGGGATGTTTGAGATGCCCGCGGTATGGCCACACAACCCGAGGGCGCCCTATGTGTGGCCGGTGTGGGTCGGAAGGTCACACCGTTGACAAGTGTGACTCACATGTGTCATGGTGTGTGAACTGTGATCGGGGACAGGTGCCCAGCACAGCCTCTGACAGGTCATGCCCAGCCTACGTGAAGGAGAAAGATGTTTTGTCACTGAAGTGCACCATACATATCACAATTCGACAGGCCCGAGAGGCATTGGAGGATGTTCGCCCGGAAGCGTCATACGCAGAGAGGACCAGAAGTACCCTGACCAGCAATGCACAGCAGCATCCTACCAGCGCTACGCAGCTGCCGACCCAACTCGGCGCCTTGCTGCGTTCGTTCGGTTTTGTGTGCACACCTCCTTCCACAAGGGCGGAGACACCTGTGATGCCACCCACAGTTCAGCCGTCTAAGCCGGAGCAGGCCAAGGAAACGCCACCCCTAGCACCTCTACAGCCTTCTGAGGAGTTATCGGGGACGGAGGCGCAAGAGGAAGGGGCCATGTGGACCCTGACACAGCGTTCCAAAAAGCGCCAAGCCCCGAACACCTCATCCACCACACCCGCTGCTTCCACATTCAAAGTAACCCATCCCACCCCCGCATCACCACAACGCAATCCCTACTCCTCCCCTCCCTTTCCATCCCCTCCTCTCCCCCTCCACTATCCCTCCCGTCCCCTCCCTCCCCTCCCTCTCCCCCTCCAACGCACTACGGTGAACCGTCGCGGCGTTCCTGTTACGCCTGTTAGTACAGGCACCCTTCTGGGTGCCACACTTTAGAATGTATGCGCCTCTCTGGGTCAGGCAAGCGCCCCTCGTGAAAATGCTCAGTGCACAGTGCTCAGTGCAAAATGCACAGTGCTCGCAACATAGTGCAATAACTGGCGTGGCATGTCCAAAATGGCTATTGATGCAGCTGGAT